>QLIY01002769.1:0-16397 GCA_003260075.1 Phallusia mammillata | reverse complement strand
TGGATCTAACGCCCAGGGCAGAAAAATGCAGAAAAGAGTATTTGGGGTCTAACGCCGTACCGGTTGGTTTCTTAACTTTGTTGCTTTCAGCCATGGTATACATTTAATCCTGCTTGTTATACAAAATGTCTATTTGCCGTTTTAGAATGCGTCTTAAAAATTATGTGTAACTTAGGAATTTAACTCAAAATTTGTACAGTAGTGAGTGTAGTCATTGGTCACTGGAATCATGTGTGATCTCGACAATAAATAAATGTCGTTTTAGCTGACTCAAAGGGTACCTAAAGGTAATAAAGCCAACCTATGAATAACTTAAATAAAAAACTATTATTCGGATTAAACAATTAGGGTGCAACATTTGCGGGCCGTTTTGGGTACGTAGAATTTTTAAAATCGGATGAAACCAGAATCGTTTTTCTTGCTACTACAAACAACATAAAGATTCGGCCTAGTACCTCCAGGTTTACCCTATTTGTTTTGCGCAAGCTTTGACATACTTTGGAACCATCTCAAAATAATTCGTTTCTTTACCTGGCCCTTGGAACGGTAACGTGGCGAGCCACTGATTATATATTCATCTGTCCCTCCAAGGAGTCGACCANAATAAAAAACTATTATTCGGATTAAACAATTAGGGTGCAACATTTGCGGGCCGTTTTGGGTACGTAGAATTTTTAAAATCGGATGAAACCAGAATCGTTTTTCTTGCTACTACAAACAACATAAAGATTCGGCCTAGTACCTCCAGGTTTACCCTATTTGTTTTGCGCAAGCTTTGACATACTTTGGAACCATCTCAAAATAATTCGTTTCTTTACCTGGCCCTTGGAACGGTAACGTGGCGAGCCACTGATTATATATTCATCTGTCCCTCCAAGGAGTCGACCACTTGTAATCGAGTAACCTGAAAAATTCTCACTACAGTAACCGAAGTATTACAGCTTTAAAACCGAAATTACGCCAGTACCTAAATAGGCGTCACTTAGATGAGTGATATTTTCTGGATTCATAATGCTTTCTAGTCCTGTCAGATTGAGGAATTTCGGAAAGGCGTCTTTTAAAGAACGGTACAAGGCAAATGAACCTGCCCTGTCGTAAGAACCGACTGATCCCACTATAGCAGCTCCACTCTGTTAAAAATCAAATTTAGTTTAAGACCTGTCGTGGGTTCAAATCCCACCGCAGGTTAGATTTTCTAGACTACGTCGTGACATATGGTGATGAATGCTTGGTGACCGGCTGATTCTGTATAGCGCCTTTAATGAGCCTGGCGCACTGCGATTTGTTTAGTCTCAATTTATGTAAAAATATATACGACGTTATCAACAATAGAAAATTAGTTGGTTTTAGCATGAAATATTAGTTAAGATTTATAGCTAACATAACTTATACCCTGTGTGGAGTAAGTTACTTGGCTTGACCCACGGCCTTAAAACACAACCAGTCATATAAAATCTGGTCACTGCAACCTGGCATCTTAGCAACACAGATTTTGTAGCGTTGATACTTACTTGAGAGGAATGAATGGAAAATCCCAGTTGGCCATTTGTTAATTCTGATGTTGCGTTGCTCACAGTTCCTGAAACAGTGTGTAAAAAACCATTATGTCGAACTGAACCTCGTTTTAACTGAACGGTGGCCAATAATAACTAAACAATCAACTACAGTATATACAACACATGCTTCTTGCATTGCCCGCTGTTGCCCATATTACCGTTTGGCAACAATACTATATCGGCTTCATAAGCAACGCATAATGTTTAAAAGTTTGTAACTGGTGCGAAATAAATTCTGGATCTTATTGGCAACATATGATGATTTTCGATTTACATTTATTTGTAATGTCGCAATTGCTAATTGACTAATTTTAAGCAAGCCCTTTTCCTATCTTTCCTTCAAAAAATGGACAAATATTTGGTAAAATTGTCTAAGCCGTCGGGACTAAAATATGCATGAAAACGTGATTGGAATTCGTCTTGGATTGTCATGGGTTCGAACCCCATTGAAGTAACTTTACCTTCGAGCTGGAATGAAGCGGTTTCTGTGATAACTTTTGTCAGTTTGCTGAGAATTTGACTTAGGTCGTCAAAGTTGCTGACTTTCAACACGTGTTCGCGAAGTCCATCAGCAATTGTTAGAAGTTCATCATCATTGATGTTTGACCCGATTCCAACAGATACGATTGTGATGTCGGTATCCCTTTAAAACAAAGGTCTTTTATGTTTTTTTTTAAGAAACGAAATTGCTTTCCAAAACATCTGCAGAAATTCTTGTCGACCTACCGTATAATTTGTTCTCGAGTTTTCGCACCCGCTTTTATTAACGAAACGAGGATAGAGTGGGACAGCGAGGTTGTTTGCACTCTATGTTTTTAAATTTAGGTTGGATTGCAATAAAATATTATTGTACATCGAGGTCGTTTTCTTTGTGTATTTAAATATGTTTTCGATTTTCAGTTTTAAACAATATGAATGTTTGTGATTCGTTTTGGAAATTAAATTTACTTTAATCTTGAAATTGCGTTTTGCCTAAAAGGTGGAAAACAAATTTTTTTTAAACTATGTCGACACGAAACCCAAATATCTCACAGCTCAATTTTCCTAGTCTCACCTTGCATTTATTGCAGATTCTCGGGTCTCTTGTTTATTATTCGAATCAGCGTCCGTCATTACAATCATGAGCTGTGGGACGTTGTGGATATTTCGTGCTGCGAACTCATCTGCCGCCATGTCGATTCCTAAGTTGGTGGCTGTGCCACCACCGTTAAACGTATTGTTCAAAACCATATCTATAATAAAATGCAAACAATAAAAGTTAATGTTTTTAGTTATCATAATGATCGGCCATTGGCACAAGTTGTTTATTGCTTTATTTCATATTACCAAATACCACGTGTGCTCACACCTTTTGGAATAGGCGTGTTTATTAAATTGGCCTTATCGGTAAAATCCTTCGAGGCCCCAAGATGCTTGAAAAACACATAAAATTTGAGCTGGCTTACTCAGTTCCGACTTTTTATATATACTGTTTTTTGTATCAACGTCGTTTATTACAGCGAAACCAAAAAACGAAAACAAAATAACTTGCAATTCGTGTTTCGAAGCTAACTTCCGACGTTGAATCGCTATATATACACTCTAGTGACTAGAGACTAGACTAGAGTCTAGTCCTGAAGTCTAAATACAGCACGGGCAGAACCTTTTCATGTATCCAACATTTTTAGTTATTTATTCTAAGTCACAAGAGGCACTCATGTTTGGAATGATCAAAAACGTTTAGCAGAGTAAATTAGGTTACTGGTTGTTTCAACTAATATTAAATTGTGTTTTACTGTCAGCGTTTTGCTTTGGACATGTTAGACTCTAGATTCCGCATTTGCTATATGAGCATATTTCATTTGTTTATATTCCAGTTTTTAGATTTCAGTTTACATTGTCGCATATTAAAGCTGTTTGTCGGCTTAGTTTAAACGTGTTATGACCACACATAAATGGGCTTGAATATCTTAATGCATTCGTGTGCAAAAACGTATATCGGTTACACCAGATCTTTCACTGTGAATCATAAAAAACTGCTCGCCGGACAGGATTCGAACAAACAATGTTTTTTTAGTAAAATGCGAGTGAACTCGCCAATAGCAAGAAAACTTACCGTATAAGGTTGCAGCTTTCCTTTTTGCTAACCTTATTGATAGTTGTGCAATCGTTCCAAAGTTAATCATTCCAACCCGTACATCACCAATATCAATTGATGATCTACATAAGTAAAACCCGTTTAAACAACTAGAAAATTTACGAAAATTAAAACCGCCTGAGCGCTAGGTTTATACGCCTTTAAGTTAGGGGGGGGGGGGGGGGGGGGGGGGGGGGGGGGGGGGGGGGGGGGGGGGGGGGGGGGGGGGGGGGCCTAGCATTCGCAATATTGTCTCTCACTCGAAAGCTCTCAGAACACTGTTACCCATTTAAACGCCTTCCAGTAACCTTCACCAAAAAGGAGTGAATCACGTTTGTAAAAACAGTGAATCGAGCAAACCATTTTTCATCTCGTCTCACAAGAATATAAATTTGTGCTTTTTTAGTGTACTCCAAAACGGTTCTTTTTCAAAAGGATACTGATAATAATGTTATATATATTTCTGTTATAATAACAAATGACTTGATGTACTTTGTGAATGTTAATCTAGGAACATTAGGTCAATTACAGTCTTTGTCCACAAAGCAACGACATTTGTTCAAAGTTTCGATAAACTTCCAGGCATGTCATATTCAACCCCGATTAAGAACCTTTTGCACTGATCCCTACAGTTGGGAAGCTTTATCCTGGTAATGTCACTTACTCGAATCCTTTTGCAACGCTATTTATCCACTCCAATGCTTTCCGGTAATTGGATATACCAACGCTGCCAGACTCATCAACCACAAACATGATATCAACCTTCAAGCGACTAAACTTTGCACATGTGAGATCTAGGAATTGCATTTATTATATAGATGTCGTTAATCATAGAACACCATTTATTTATGTACTCCGCATTACTAGAAAAGCACATGAAAATATATTTAAGGTATTTCACCTCAAAAACTCATTTTTACTAAATCATCAGCCATTAATTTGTTGTGCTGCCTTTTAAGGATTGTTATACGAATAATGAAATAGAACTGACAAAAAATAGGGTAGATGTTCTATCTTACCGACTTGAAACGGATTTGTCATTTTCACAGCTGTAGTATCAGTGACATAACCGGTTTCCTTTAGCCACGGACATTGGTAGCCGTACTTCGGTGCGCAGGCCTACAAACACTTGGTAGTTGAGTAATTAGCCCAACTTGAGTTGAACAAAAAGGATAAATACTTACGATAACTTGCTGCTTGTTAGCAGTGTTGACTAGGCAAATTTCCAGTGACCCCGCTTTATCTGCAATTTTTTAAGTGTATTAATAAATTTTTGGGTAAGTATTGGAAAACACAATGAGTTCCTTCTCCACATGTGCTAATGTTAAGCACACAAACCAATGCCGTAACTTTCTTGTCTAAAATAGTGACGATGTTGTTTTGATGGCCATGGGGCCCAAACATCATTTTTATAGCGGCGTATTGTTAACATTGGTGATGCTGAAAATTATTTGTTTGATGACCTTTGTAACAGAGGTGACAACCATATAAGAAACATTTGTTTCGAACTTAATGGCACAGGAATGGGAAGTATGATCTTTGTGTGCACAAAACTGTTACTAACAGGCTCAGTATGTTAAACCATTACAGTACATGAAGACAATATGTTTCTGTGTTAAAAATTGTTTGGTGGACGATTGGTCTCCAAAGTCGTAAGTATGTCAGCGGTTAGAGATGTTTCCGTTGCGAATTTATATATTAGTACATTAATATTTAGTTTTTGCATGCCTTCGGCAAGACATACTTTGTTACGTTTTAAATATTAAAGATGGATCGGCAAACTAATTCACTTAGATAAAATAAGGCATACAATGTAATGTGTCATATAATGCCTTATCTTAATTGCACAGTGCAAAAAGACTGCCTGATAGCACGTCCAGTTGGGGGGGGGGTATTCGCTTTTCAGTGGGCAGATTCGCAGTTATGGCGCCCAACTGGGCTTTTTTCGACATGGAGTTGCGCTTTGTTTTCACGAGGTGGAAAATGGATGAGTCCAACTATTTAAACTTTTAACAAACTTTCAATTTTTTTTCTTAATAGCCCTTTGTTTGTTGAATTATGATTTTTAATTCGCACATAGCGTTCTCTGGCGCCGTTAAATTTCTACATACCAACAACACAATTGCTTAGCTGGGCTTTTTATGTTAACGCTTTCAGTTTAAGAAGTTACGTTACACAGGTGTAACAAATGGTGCTGCGTTGTCGCTCTGCGTTTCGAAACACGAATAAGTTGACCTGCATTAACGTTTACAGCGCAAAATAACTATCATTGTGGCATCTTAATTCCAACCAGTGAGAAAATGGTCAAGTGTACAAGTGACGACTGCGTTCATGCGTGAAGCAAAGGCATTTTTTCCATGCGGGGGGGGGGCATTGCGTCAGCTGTGCACCGAGCTAGCACAAATTTGACAAAAGACAGCATGTAAAAATATATTTGGTAATTACTGAGCCGATTGCACTGAAATTTTTAACAGCCAACAAGGAGCACCCTATCCACAGCTGTTTAAAATATCAGCAGGTTAAGTCTTGTATTTTTGACCTCATTAACATGTGAACAAACAAACAAACAAATATTAGGGGGTAAAGGGGTGAAAATGNCAGGTTAAGTCTTGTATTTCTGGCCTCAATAACATGTGAACAAACAAACAAATATTTGGGGGTAAAGGGGTGAAAATGGATATATACAACTTCAAGTTACAAAATACTTTAAAATATGCTGCAATGTACCAATCAAAAAAGTATGAAACTCGAGAATCATCTGCTTTAGCAAGTATAGCCGTTTGAAAATTTCACGTTTTGGGGGGCTGTGGGTGAACCAAAGGATCAAACGGGGTCAAAATTCAGATGGACCACTTAAGACCAATATCTAAAATGTGTGTAAATTTGAAAAAAATTAAACCATTCTTTCTTGACCAAAACTTGGAAACAAATCCGCGTCAGCCAAAGTGTTTGGGCTAAGCAAAGCTTCCGTGTGTTCTGTATTAAACTACGGGTTCCTTGTTCACGCACTACGCACCTATACATTGAAATATTTTTGTAACATAGCGGATGACTATTACTCAGCAAATGGGAAAAAATAGGAGCAGAATAAATTACGTGCCCAGAAGTAGGCAAACCTTTAAATACCAACACGGATAATTAATTATCTTCTGCCTGGATAAAGCGTTAAAAAATACCGGTTAAATGGTGGCCAAAAATCAACTAATCAATAAACAAGATTCAACATATGCTTTTTGCATTGCCCACCGTTTCCCATATTGTCGTTTTGCATCAACGCTACGTCGTCTTAATAAGCAACGCATAGTGTTATCGTGTGTCTCTGATGAAAATTAAATTGGGACTCTAGTTGGGAACATTTGATAATTTTAGATGTATATTTGTACGTGATGTCGCAATTGCTAATAGATTCGATTAGCAGCAAGCACTTTTCCTCTTTTTTACATGAAAAAGTTAAAATTGTCTGAGTCGCTTGGACTGATAGTCATTGGTTCGAACCCCGTGAAATAACAATGTTACCTTCGAGTTGGAATGAAGCGGTTTGTTTAATAACTTTTGTCAGTTTGCTGAGAATTTGACTTAGGTCGTCGAAGTCGCTGGCTTTCAACACGTGTTCCCGGAGTCCGGCAATTGTTAGAAGTTCATTATCACGGATGCCTGATCCGATTCCAACCGATACAATTGTGATGTTGGCGTCCCTGTGTAAGAAACCACCTTTTGAAATGATTGATTTGTAAAATTATGATTTTCGAAGCTGTCAAGCTTTTTAAAATATAATGAAATTTAAATTTTTTTTATTCAACGCTTTGCCAATTTTCACCGTATTTAAGCAATATCGGCTTGCCTGATTATTAGAAACGTGTTTAATACCCTTTGCTGTTTACATACACGAAAGACGAGAACAAATGCATTGTTAAAAATACCAAGCTGTTCTAAAGAATAGGGTGTCGTTAGGTTAAAATGTTGAGGTTTCATACTGTTGTTTTTTTCGGTTGCGTTATAAAGGGAAATTGCCAACGTCTTGCAGCTCAAATCAACAATATAAAGAGTAGCTATGGAGCCATTGATTTTTTACTCACATTTAACTTCGAAGACATTTTAGCTAATTACCTATCATAGAACATCAAAAACAATACATGACAAAATGAGAAGTTATGAGAAATAAGAATTTTACATCATTATCGCCTAAACCGCTATCTGGTTTTAGTTTGACCTTGCGTTCTTTGCTGAATCGTTGACCTTGTATGCGTAAGATGAGTGGCCATCTGTCATAACAATCATGAGTCGTGGAATACTGTTGCCAGTTTGAACGGACTTAAATTCTTTGGATGCCGCGTCAATTCCCTTGTAGGTATGAGTACTACCACTCCTTGCGTATGAAGTGTTGAAAACCCAATCTACGACAACACACAGAAAAATATAAGCAAAGTTAGCCTTTTCAGTATATACAAATCGTTACTGCCATAATAAAAACTGAAACGCTGTACAACACCCACTATTACCCACTGTACAACAAAACAGCGCTTCTCTTTTCCAACGAAATCGAGAGTCGTGCAGTGGTTCCGTAGTTGACCATTCCAACTCTTACATCACCTACATTGATTGATGACCTATAATAGAAGGATATCTATCAGATCCTCTTCGACATATAGCTGACATTGGCTATTAGTTGGTTGACACATCAAAAATATTAACTTATACTTTCTTGTACTTACTTAAGAGGGATATTTTTTTAATAACATACTGATAATAATGTCATGTATATCTCTATTTTAATAACAAAAGACGTTGTGTATTTTATGAACATAACTCTACACGTACATTGGGTCAATTAGAGTCTTTGTCCACCAAGCAACGTAATTTGGTAAAATTTCGAACATAAATCCCAAGTCATGTCACATTCCACCCCGATTAAGAACCTTTTGCACTGATTCCTACGTTAGTTTGGAAGTCCCGATAACGTCACTTACTCGAATGCTTTTGCAACGCAATTAATCCACTTCAATGCCTTCCGGTAATTGGGTCTACCAACGCTGCCAGACTCATCAACCACAAACATGATATCAACCTTCAAGCGACTAGAGTTTGCACATGAGAGATCTAGAAAATGCATTTATTGTATGATGTCGTTAATCATAGAACACCATTCACAAATGTATCCCGCATTACTAAAGGCTATCAACAAGGATAAATGTATAGCCATAACAAAACGTCCTGTCGTAATATCTTACCGGCTTGAAACTGATTTGCCATTTTCATAGCTGTAGTATTAATGGCATAACAGGTTCCCATTAGCCACGGGTCCTCGGCGCTAGAAGGACACTGGTAGCTGTATTTCGGTGCGCAGGCCTGCAAACACGTGGTGATTGAGTAAATAGCCCAACCCTGTGAGTTTAGTTAAAACATAAAATGATAAATACTTACGATAACTTGCTGCTTGTATGCAGTGTTGACTAGGGAAATTCCCAGTGACCCACCCTTATCTGCAATTTGTTATGTGTATCAATAAAATTTCGGGGAAAGTATTGAAAAACACAATGAGTTTCTTCTCCACATGTGCTCATATTAAGCATACTTTCTTGTCTCAAATTGTGACGGTGTAAGGCCCAAACACCTTTTTTAGCGGCGCCTTTTTAACATTAATCAAGCAGAAAATGATTTGTTTGATGACCTTCGTAACAGAGGTGACAATCAAGTAAGAAACGTTTGTTTTCGCTTCACGGAACGTAATGGCACAGGAATGGGAAGTATGATCTTTTCGTACAGAAAACTGTTGCTGCCAGGCTCAGTATGTTAAACCATTACAGGATATAAAGGCATGATTTTTCTGTGTTCATAAATGTTAACTGGTACCAAAGTCGTAAATTTGCCAGCGGTTAGAGATATTTCTGTTGCGGATTTTAAATGATTTGTATTAGGGTACATGAATATTTAGTATTTACGTGACTTCGGCAAGACATACTTTGTAACGTTTCAAAATTTTGAAGATAGATCAATAAACTAATGCACTACGAACCTTCGATAATAAAGGCATACAATGTAAAGTGTAGTATAATGCCTTACTTAGAGGTGCTTAAGTTATGATGTCAGAATTAAACAAAATGACAACGAGGAACTGTTGCCACTACGTTTGAACAAAAACTAATTATGACCACCAAACAAAATAGGTTAATCACCTAGGAAGTAACTTTGGGGTTCGGCCAAAGGCTGAAGAATGTCGTAGGGGTTAGGCGTTATTCAAAGGTTAAGAACCACTGGACTAACCGATCTCGACTCGTTCGTTGCATATTGTCACTCCTGACGTGTTTGTGGGATCAATTTCACAATGGAACAATGCCCCATCGGAGGAATTGCCGTATTTGGGTGCGCCGATGAACAGAACTGATGTCGTACTGCAATGTAAGACAGAGTTATAGTTGAGTTAAAACAGAGTTAAGGTTGCTTTCCTTAAAGTTGATCCAATAAAGCAATGCCAATAGTGACTCTTTAGGCCCTTATCGCAGTTGTTCCCAACTTTTTTGGACAAATTCCCACCTTAACAATTAAAAACAGTTCATTCCTTCCTAATATGACCATACAAAGATAATTTAAAATTGTGTCTTTTCTCAAGTTCAAGCCATGTTCCTAAAGCTGAAGTGTTTATTTACAAACCACGTGTACAAATTATGTAATTTATTATTATTTACAAACCACGTGTACAAATTAATGTAATTTTTTTTATTTAAACACCACGTGTACAAATTATGTAATTTTTTTTATTTAAACACCACGTGTACAAATTATGTATTTTTTATTTATTTAAACACTATGTGTACAAATTAATGTCCACTATTCAGGTTTTAAAATTCCTCCCTTGGGACGAATTCCTTCCCTATTAGGGACCACTGACTTATTGCTTTTAAAGTGAGTACTCATGTAGCCTATAGTCTAGTAGAGTCAAACACCAAATAACACAAACGAGAACTTTCTTCAGTTCAAACCTTTAATTCAAAGTAAACAGATTCCCCATACATCAACTAAAGGATTATTAAAAGCTGTTGTTGATGCACATTTTCACACATTTGGATTGCTCCTTTGGCACTGTATTTATGAAAGTCAATCTAAAACCAAACTTGCAGAGAGCTTGCATATAAAGAATTCATACATATCATTACAAACATTTTAACAATACATTTAATAATCATTAGTGCAACGGGGGGGGGGGGGGGGGGGGGACGAAACGTCTGTGTTTTTTTTACCATACACAAGCCAAAGCCTGTTGTGTTATGATCAGGGATTTGATAATCTCATGTACCTTGTGTTTGTAATGGCAATACTGACGCCATACTGATATCCGGATACAGAAGGTTTCACGAGTCCAACCGACCTGGTTTCGACATTTTGCTGAAAAGCGAAATCTATGTACGCGACCAAAAGTACAGCAATGCAAATAGCTCGCATATCTGCAAGATTAGTGGCTAGAAACAACTAAACAAACAACATGGTTCTCTCTAAACTTAATTTATTATGTTATAATGTTCACAGATCGGACCGCTTACATACAATTAAGCATACAAATGTTTTACACTTTAAGAACAATGTCAGTGTCTTCTTCTATTGAATGCATTTTATCTTCTACTTTCTAGAAACCTATGCCTGCATTCTGTGTTGTAGTTTTGCCCTAAAAGAAGCAACCAGGAACTTAAACACAAGGAACTTTTGGCAAACTCTATTTTGTTGGTTGTAGCTACTTTAGCAAAATACCCTAATTGCTGAGAACAATAACCACAATGGTATAGGCACACGACGTATACCTGTATCAGTTCCTTGTTCCTCGTTTTAGTCCTTGACAACTCAATGGAATATCAGCTTCGAAAGATGAATTAAAGTTATGGTGCGACCATACTGTTCTGGTTTTGTTATAATAAATCATAACATAAATGATCGGAAAGACGGGAAAGTCATTATGCACGCAGATGTGTTATGAGAAACTTCATTCTAACAGTTACTTTCTGTTGTCAGAACTGCTTTTACATATCAAATCACATATCAAATACGTAAACTTCCTTGTAATGTAGTGTGAGTCCTTAACTTTGTTGGTCTACTGCTGAAACTATAGCACAGTATTAACTGTTAATAAGGCGTCCAAAAATATCTTAAAATAAATGGTGGTTTGTGTTCTGACTTCGTTTGCTCTATTCCCAGCGAATGAGAGTCGGTAATTCAAAACATACTGTCACATAGTTTCGTTGAACAAATTGTTAATCAGAAATGCTACTAATAAAACGTTGNAGGTCTAAATCTAATGCGTTTTGTGACTACAACATAAATATATCAAAGGCCCAATATTTTGATAACAGTCAATGTAGCAACCAGATAAACACTTTACGATTTTTCAGATAATTGCCAACAGCTTGGCAGAATATTCCCGATTTGCCGTCACAACGTACAACGTTCCTTTGTTCAAGGTAAGTTGACTAAATCATACGCATAGGACCAAAATCTCACATACAACAATTCCATGCAGGCCAACATGCGTAGCAGCACGAACGAATCGATAACAGTTGTTTTCTGCACTGGTGTGGAGATTGGAAGTGTTGCTTACAAACAGGCTATCAAGCAAGGTACTGCGTCTAATTTTGCAAATTTTTATTTAGCCTATTCACAAACATATTTCACAATTATTTTAATCTAATGTTGGTTTCGGTTATCGAACGGTGCTTTTTCGCCAAGTATATGGTGCATAACTGAAAAATCATTTCGTTGATTTTGCGGTTACGACACAAAAAATATTTTTAACCTCATATTTTTTCACTACGGTATTTCACACTTTACTCGGGCTGTTAATGAGTATGTCGAAGCAAAAATTGTCCGAACACAGCAAAAAGTTGTAAAACACCACTGTTGTAACAGCTTATAACACAGAAAGATCGATGTTTTGATATGGTTTTGTGGTAAATCTTAACTAATTGGAAATTATGATTGTAGGTCGGTTTGGAAAGCTTGTTGATCTTTCCAACGACAGCGGACCCCCGGAAGCCTTTACATCATTTGAATATGCAAAAGTAAGTTTGGATTAACCATTGTAAAGAATTTAAATATTCAATAAATAACCTCGGGTTTATGTAAATTTTCTGACAGTTTGGAATAAATGGAACGTTTAAATCAAGCACAAGGATTGATGCCAAGTTTTATCGATCCGTGTCTATTGTTCCAGTGGCTCTTACTAACGACAATAAGAAAGGTAAGATGATGCAATAGAACAGGGTGGTCCAAACCCTTGAACTTTAAAACAGTTGTAACCAAGTGCTAGCAGATGTGCTTTGTGGATAAAGTATTTATGTCTCAAACATAAAGTCGATTAAAGCTGCAAAGTTGCTCCTTTGATACAAAAGAGTTTATCCATTGCGGCCCCCGAATATTTACGCTCTAATTAGGCACTTAATTCACACATTGTATTGGACCAATTTGCTATAGAATATCCCTAAATTTCGACTTACTAATAAAAATCTTGTATTTGCCATAAAGTGGCAAGTAAACCCAACCTAGTTTAGTTATTTCAAAACAATTTATACCAGATAAATGTACAAATAAATACAGAAATGCGTTTTATTTCACGGGGTTCGAACCCAGGAAACTACCGGGGACGAATCCCTATCAGGGTTTTTTATGTCTGTATGTGGGTCATGGGCTTTTTTTCACGGGGTTCGAACCCAGGACACTCCCGGGGACGAATCCCGATCGGGGTTTTTTATGTCTGTAAGTGGGTCATGGGCTTTTTTTCACGGGGTTCGAACCCAGGAAACTACCGGGGACGAATCCCGATCAGGTTTTTTTATGTCTGTATATGGGTCAGGCGCGCCGGACCATTTGGGCTTTTGGACTGATTTTAATCGACAAGCAGTCAGTTTGCGCCATCTAGCGGTGCTTAAGTAAAGTTGTGTAATGTCTGTGGCTTTGATTGCCCTCTGTGATATTACAGTAAAGCATTGTTTGACCTTGATGAGTTAGTTGCCTCGATCAACAGAAACCATACAGAGAAACCAAAGTGCAATGGTTACATCACGTAATGGTGTTGTGTATGTTTGTGCAGAGCAAATGTTGTACGCCGGTGCTGATAGCATGCACGTCACCATGGTGGAGAACGAAAAGTACGTGAAATCAATCAAGAAACTGAAAAGGGTAAGACCTGCAGAAACTAATCGTAAACAACAGACAACCATTAGTTGTTTGGCTGTTTTATGTAAGTTAGATCAGCACTGGTTTAAAAAATATTAAGCCCATATAAGGCACTACCTTCAAAACTGAACAATGCATGTTGTTGTTCGAAGTTCATCGATTTCAGTGATAGGCCTACTGACTATTATAGCTGCTTAAAAACCAACGCAATAACCAATTGGACAGCTGCTTCGGAAAAAGTAAACAACAACAAAAAAACAAATCATTTCCTATTATGTGACTCGAAAGTATTCGAATGAAATAACTGTTTATTGAACCCTTGGGTTTCTGGGATTTGGGGAATAGAAGTTTTTTTACGTTTCTTGAACATGTTGAATTATCATATTTCTGTACAAACAATAGGCTACCACCATTCCTGCATAAGCGGCGAATTCTGCATATATGAAAATTACATCCCTTTTCAACAGGGTCAATCTGAAGAGGAGGGCGTGGAATCAGTTGGAAGCAAGCTTTACATTAGCGCCGCTAAGATGGAAGTCGAACGACCAACCCAAGGAACCTTCGCCGTGTGGATCGATCAGACCCTGATGTACACGAACATCAAAAGGTAATAGCTAACTGATCAAATAATACCCAGCGCGATTGCTCAACTGACAACAATCAGTGTTTTTTATGATTTTTTTAGAATAGTAGTAAGGTACACTAAAATAGGTGAAAGTTTTCAAACATCGAGGTACAATTTATGTAGGCCTATATTTCTTTTTATAATCAGAAAGTGGAAAAACTGTAAAAACTCAACTTTTAGAAATCACATTCAAAAACTAATTTTTTTTTACATTAAGTAGAATTCGCTTTCGTACAAACAAAATTACGTTGAACAGCTATTTTGGTTTGGTAATATTGGTGTCTGTGGGATAAAAACAAAAAACAAATTTTTTCATCGCATATTTTTGTCCGCAGCATCGAAGTCAGTCGGTGTGTGGCGCCGGAGTATGAACGAAGTCACGCACCGAAGCGAAAGCACGCCCGAGGTCCCCCGAAGTTCGTTTCCCTGCCTTTGAAAACGTTTTGGCCACTGAACAATCCTTCAGCATAGCAACAACAACAACAACAACAAAATTCTCCAACTCTGTTAACACTTTTCCACTCGCTGAAAAAAAACTTATAGGACACAAATACTGTCGGCCCAATGGGATTCAAACCCACAACCAACAGGAGTGAGAACTGATGTAACAGTTGTTGACAAGAACACTGAAGTGCCATATTTGATTCCTGCAAAACGTAAAGTCAAAATTGATCAAGGTGAATGTCATTCGTGAAACTTTTACAATGCACAGCCTCTTTTCATCATTGGAGTGTAGATTGGATTCGTGTTGCACTTATAATTTGTATTCTGCTTTTTATTTGTTTGTATACCTGTGTTTTTTAACTGAATACATTCGTCCCAGCAAATACGTGCGTCGTGAATCCCTGATTGACTGACGCAATTGCTTAAGTAGCAGCAGTCATGCGTATCGTCACGTGCTTATGAAAAGATAATACCAAGCGCTTACACCAAAAAATTTAACGATTTAAGTGCACTTTTCAGTAGAATTTAATAATTGTTTAAAAAATAGAAAAGAAAACCAATTTTACATGGGTAGTTTCACCGTAGGGGCCATAAACCACCTGCGTCTCTGCGGTAAAAAGCATCGGCGAAATGGTAACCTAGCAATTTGTAACATTTCGGTTTCTCCGCAATATAGACCAGTGTAGCCATGAATCCAAGGTCAGCAAGAGACTGTCATTTTCGTTGGTTTGTTTTTTAGTAATATAGTAAAAAGGTTGGATATACAAAGTTAAAAGCATACAGGTGGCTTTTATTTAACAACGTAACATAATAATCATTTCAAGAGAATCCACATGAAATCATTTTATATGGCACAGAGGCTTTACAGCACATATCCACTATGATTGCTATTCACACATAAATCATGGAACATAGAAGTAAACTTTATATTTCATAAAAGTGTTAAGTGTAGATCAATAACTAAACAGAAACTAGTAGGGTGGCTTAGTACATTTTGCCATTGCACATACACTATAGTTGTAAATAATAATGCATTTCAGGGTTTATTAATATGGATTTTGACATTGTAATAAGTTTGCCTAAAAAGACAGTTACAGGGTGAAACACAACAATTGACACCAACAAATGGCAAACTCTTCGAGTTATCCAAATTTCATTAAATTTGGATGTTGTTTAAAAATTCACCCGTTTTAGGGGGCTAACAGGGTAAATAGTGGGGCTAATGAATCAAACAAAACAAATGGCACATCTACATTGACCATATCTACCATCGGGGGGGGGGGGGGGGGGGGGGGGGGGGGGGGGGGGGGGGGGGGGGGGGGGGGGGGGGGGGGGGGGGGGGGGGGGGGGGGGGGCGCCAAAAGTGCATGGACAAACTTCAATGGAGAAAAAAAAAATACAGAAAATAAAAACTACAGAGTGAAATCAATATGCTTTCTGTACAGTAAATAGATGCCATGTAGTAAAATAGTAACTTCAGACAGTGGTTTTAATCTCAATT
>QLIY01002768.1:0-16407 GCA_003260075.1 Phallusia mammillata | reverse complement strand
GGTATGTGGGATATTTCCACTTTTCATTGCCCCCTAATATTTAACCGTTTGTATAGAATTGTGTTTTATCTAGAGATGTACCAAATCGGATAAATTTGGGTTAAGCGAAACCGAATATTTGACAGTTTTGCCAAGATAAAATCGACCGAATCGATCGAATCTTTTATGACGTCAGGCGGAGTCGTAAGTTAAGAGCTTGACATGTAAACATAAGTTATTCAACCGGGCAAACAGTGGTTAAAAAATCACAATAGTTGACGTGATTTAGGTTATGACGTAGATTGAATGATTGAGCAAAAAAAAGACACGTTTCACACTTTAAATTTGTGTCCAAAAAAGATTCGGTTTCGGCCCAATCACAACAAATTATTCTGCCGCAACCGAATCTTTGTGAAAATGGCCGATTCTGCCGAATATATTCGGCAACCCGGATATTCGGTACACCTCTAGTTTTATCATACTTTTTACCGATTGTTTATCCATGTATATTTCTTCAGCCTTTTTGATGTTCTCGTAGAACTTTATTTTCTCTTGTTGCTGTAAATTGATATGTTAGTTGGCTACATCCAAACCCGAACTTTCAAATTTATTTTTACCTTCTTTGCATCTAATTTCATCTTAATTCCATCATCGTGTTCCTTAATAAGACGTTGCAGATCAACGCGGTATTTTTTGCAAAATGTTTCGTCGTACTTCTGGGATTCTTCCTTAAAAGCATCAAACGCCGCTTTTCGTAGCGTTTCGAGCATTGTTGTAAATTCCTTTTGATCTGATTCGTGAACCTCCTGTACAAAATACATTCAAACAAAGCTTAACGTTTTTCGTAGAAAAGGACGCGGTAGCCACCAATCACTGCTGATTATGAACTGCGAACCAATGCTTATTAATAATAAAAATTTCCCACGCAAAAGTGCATTTTTCTCATAACTTGGTGACGGTTTAGCAAAATAAACCATTGTAACGAGCTGAAGGTTAGTTGCTTACGTCTTCAACATACCTGATGTAAAATTTCATCCTTAAACTTGTTGAAGCATTTTTGCACCAGTTGTTTCATTACATTTTTAATGTTTGACTAAAAAGTACGTTAATGTTTATTTGTTGTTGAAATATTTTTTAACGTTAAATTACTTGTTTAAGGAAACTTGCATGTGACGTTTCCATTGTATGACGTCGAATTTCCTCCTTAAGACCGTTGCGGTATTTTTTCTTCATGTTACCGGTGTGATCTTTGTCAAATTTGTTGAGTATGTCATTTTCGATTTTAGCAGCACGCTGTTCCATTTGCTCATGTTCGAAAATCTCCACGTTCGTATTCTGAAAAATAAATTATCCTGTTAATTCACCTACGCAATTTCTTAACAAACCTGGTTTAGAGCGCTTATAAAGCTGACCAACTAGGGATGAACTAACTCAAAAGAATTGATGAATTTTGCTAACTTTAAAAGAAAGAAAAGTTTAACTTATAACAAGAATCAATTATATTCGTCGAATTAGTTTTCAAACTTGTGCTTGAAGTTTGTCTTTGAATTCTTTTGCAGCCTCCTTTACATGTTCCTCATACATCTCAATCTGTTCGTTCTAGAAAATATTTAAATTACTGTAGTGCATGCAGTGTGTTAAAGAAAACTTACTTTAATTTCTTGATTTTGTTGTTTAAAAATAAACAGGTGCTGATTGATTCTGTTCCCCCCCCCCCCCCCCCCCCCCCCCCCCCCCCCCCCCCCCCCCCCCCCATTAACTTTTCCTCAAGACTGTGTATAAACGACTGCCCGCCAAGCAACACGTGGTCGTGGAAATGTTTTAGCACTTCCTCTTGTATTTCCTTTCCTTTTTCATTGATATTCTCATTTTCCAAGTAGTTGTCGGGATCCTGCAAAGGAAAAGTAAACTTTCACTCACCAACTCACTCGCTCACTCACTTTTAGTAGATTCCACTTTTGTTTGCAAACTTCATCACATTCCTCCAAACATTTTGTTGCTGTTTGCTCAGCAGCACTCTAGAAACAGGTTGTGTTATTTTTTACATTCAATTGCAATTACATGCCCATAATTGAATAAGACTGTTGTCACATACTGTTTACCTGAAAAAGTGTGCCAATGTGTGGAACGCTCATTGGGTTGAAGTTGTGCAACATGCCCGATATGAGATCAATCATATTTCGACCTGTGGCCTCTTTGTCACCAATTTTTTTCAATTTCAAGTTTTTTGGGGAAAACAAATCTTTTGCAAGCAAGTTTAAATTTCTCCTGAACTTTTCCTCGATTTCTACAAAAAAGTATGTGAAACGGGTGAATGATATATACCCTTGCAATTAACCAAAACGTCACAGAAATTTTCCGTTGTACGTTTCATATTTAAGGTAAAAGCGAAGCAGGGTAAAAACTGGGGTAATTAAGTCATTAAAATCAACTTGGACATCTACATGACTATATCTGTCAGTTGTGAAGGTTTCACTTAAATTTGTCAATTAACTCATACCAAAAGCGCATTGCCATGCTCCAGGAAGTAAATAAAAAGAGTAAAAGGTAAAATAACTCAGAATTTCCAACTAACTTTGAGGTTCGAATGTATTGTCTCCATCTTTTCGATTAGCAATTTCCAACCCAGGGTGCGGCATCAAAAAGCACATGACGGTTTCAAATGAATCCTTTATATGTTCACGGACGCTTTTTATATCATCGTTGGCACATTTTTTTGTGTCTAGAGTTTTTGCCAACACTTTTTTTCCTCCCTCCCATGCAAAACCTTCCGATTCATGAGGCCAGTCTCGGATCAAAAACAACAAACTCTAAAACGAGAAAAAAAACCATAAACTTGACAACTGAGGTTTGAACGGTTTACCTGATTTTGTTTTCTACCTGAAAAGGTTTTTTATTTTTGCTTGAAGTTGCAGTTTCTTGTACAGCTCGTCCATAATCAGTAAACAACTAAACGATAATAGTGAAATTTGTTTGTACACTTTCTTGATCAAATGCTTGGAAAAAATCAGCGTTAGACAGAAAAGATTTTTTGCTCGGCCTGTCGCATGAACCAAGGCCAAACACTGGCATTTATTCTAAGTTTGACATCTAAACCACAATCGACACCCAAAGATAGCACAATGAACAAACTTTCCAAAATTTTGTAAAACTCGAACATTGTTTATAATACCCCGTTTTGCTAGTGGGGTAAATACTGGGGTTATCGAGTCAAACGAAGCCGATGGCACATCTACATGGCCATAAGCACCTTCTCCCCCCCCCCCCCCCCCCCCCCCCCCCCCCCCCCCCCCCCCCCCCCCCCCCCCCCCCCCCCCCCCCCCCCCCCCCCCCAAGTTTGGTCCAAATCCATCAAATATTTTATACCAAAAGTGCATGGACAAACTTCGCGACGAAAAAAGAAAAACAGAGTGACATCAAGATGTGTCCCCTTCATGGAAATGAACCATAGTTAGTTGCGGCTGTTGCTCAAAAACGATGCTACATAATTGTTGTCAAACAAAAACGCAAAAGATCACATATTGTTAATGGGTTTGTCTACCGAAAATCATTAAATTAAAAGAACAAAGAACTAAAAAAAATGCGTTGTAGTGAATTATGTTTCGCAAATATCTGTTTTTAATAAGACACAAAACTAAACAAAAGTGAAAGGTAATAGCAATCAAAAACAGCAGCTTTTTATACCTGTAGATATTGTAAATTGTCCTCCTGTATTTGTTGTGAAAGATTGTAAATCTGCACTGAACTTATCAAAGTGCTCAGTGCGAATATGGAACTACACTTGGCCATAGAACTTTCGGAATCAAACAGTCCTTGAGTGTCCATGAGGAAGACGGCAACCTGTTATACAAGTGCATCAACTACTTACTTATTTCTGACCAGTAACTAGACTCTAGCCCCCCCCCCCCCCCCCCCCCCCCCCCCCCCCCCCCCCCCCCCCCCCCCCCCCCCCCCCCCCCCATTAGTGAATCACTATTGAAAACGTGATGGCAACAAGCGCATAATATGTAGAAAATCAAATTTGCTACCATATTGTAGACAGGCCTTGGATTGAATCGCAGTAACTTTTGTGTAAATATCAGGCACTGGTACCGGTTTGAAAAAAGTGGTATCAAGCCAAACCTAGTTAATGGTATCAGGCTAAACATCCCCCCCCCCCAAAAGGTTTACTATAGATTAAAATTCCTTGTGTGTTAGGCTCCATTCCACCCCTCCAAGAAAATCCACCCAATTCGTTGTTTTTTGTACCAATCCAGTCTTCATCTACAACCTGTTGAAGACAAAATCTTGTCAACTCATGTGACTGTCCCAATCCCTTTCCCACTTTTACTGTCAGTTGTTTATTTCTCTTTCTTTTGAATGACGCCATATTTTTCGAAAGATTATTGACGCAAAAAACTGCCTGTTTGTGATATTGTTAAAATCTAAGTTTGCTTATATATCACCACAAACTGACTTTAACAGGCATAAAATGTGGTAAAATACAAGTTTGATGCAAATGGTTTGGTCCTGGGCTGTGATCACAGGAAATCTCGAAATTCAAGCAAAGTATTTAAAACAGCGAAGCCGACGAGTAAATGTGCTGCAACCAAGTTTACCTTCCCCTTCTTATCTTCAAGCTTTTCCAAATACTTGATGAACAAATTCAGTAAAAAGGATTTTCCTTTTCGAAAAGCACCGGAAATTGAATAAATTGCGACCGGCATATCTTTAACGTTCTTAAAGAGATTTTCGAGTTTTTCACGTGTAACATCTTCTCCGTCTTCAGGGGAAATCAGGACTGGTTTCTCATCTTTACCAAAAAGTCGCTCCTTTAACAATAACAAGTTCGATTCATTAGCGTTCTTCAACGAAGGCGATATTGTCCACCGAGGGAACGATTTCAAAATTACTTATTGTATGCTTAAATATCTACAATAACTGTGAGATACGCAACATGGTTTTGCTGAGTGCTTTTCAACCGGGTTATCGCACACTCCAGGTGTACCATAATTTTTAAAGGGTGTACCATTTTGATGGAGCGTACTGTGGCGAACCAGATACAAAGTATAATATACATGTAACAAGGTATCACAATAAGCAGGTTTCAGTTTTAGAACAGACTGACTGGAGTGTACAATACATGGCACAACATGCATCTCAAATGTACGTAGATTTTAAGTTACTTACAAAACTATATTTGTGACGTCATAATTTAATATTTCACTTGATAGTAGTTGTTAATGGTAGTTCTTTTTGAAGTAGAACGTAAATTATGGATCATGGCTTGTTGTTATTGGGCCCATCATTATTTTTGTTAGGACCACAGATTCAGTGTGTTACAGGTTGAATAAATTTTTGATCGGGGGGTGTCAAATTTTGAATATACGTTAAAAGGGTGTACCGTTTCAAAAAAGTTTGACAAGCACTGGTTTAGCTACCGGTATGTATAGCGACGGACAATACCCTTAAAATACAACGGTAACTAGATCTCATACAAAATTGTATCGCTTTTACACCTCCTATACCAGCGCTTCCCAAACTGCGCAGTATTCCTAACTTTTAATTTAGTAAATCTTGTGCAGCAGTTCTCACACTGGGGTCAGCCACACGATTTCAGAGGGGCCGCTAGGAGCTTTTATTCTGAAATCTTATTTTATATTAAATTTTGCAACTGTATAAGACAGGGGTGCTCAGCCTGCGGCCGCACAGACGAGTTTATGCGGCCGTAAACATGTACATTAAAATATATATCCTGGCGGCCATGACGTAAACAGAACTCTTTGCAAAATAATTGTATTTCAAAACTGTTCTAAAAAGACTTTGAAAAAACAAGACGGTTCGCCTATTGCAGTGGTTGTCAAAGTATGAGTCGCGAAGGGTCCAAAAATGGGTGCCGCTATAGTGATTTAATTCTGCCCGAACTCCCCCCCCCCCCCCCCCCCCCCCCCCCCCCCCCCCCCCCCCCCCCCCCCCCCCCCCCCCAACTGAATTATTGCATCACAAGCATTTATGTTGTTTTTCTGAGAGTTTTGATGACATCCAGCTACAATATAGCCATAGCAAACTGCCTACAGCCCCACTCGAACACGTTGTACAGTAAAATAAACCAATCTTTACAACACGTCGACAATAGCCTTCCACGTTTTATTGTTACGCACATTTCGATTGTAACGTCATAGGACGGGTAATAATAGGACAAAATTATCTGAATTTGGAGATGTAACAGTTAGCGTTCAAGGATGAAGTACATTTTTGGTCTAGAGTCGTAAGATCTTCATAAAGCTCAGATTTGGGTCGCGCTTAAAAAAGTTTGAGAACCACTGGCCTATTGAGTGCAAATGCTAAAAAACAGGGTTTTTAGTCTTGTTTGTGACGGAATAAGTTGCCCTTGAAACATTATCACGCAAAGTGATCCTACGAAATTTTAATTGACAACTGCACAGTTTTTTTGCCATGGCATATTCAGTTTAAACACAAGCAGTTCACAACGCAACGAAAACACTGCACGATAATGAATGATTGGGCCCATAGGCCAGCTTGGGTTTGTAAAGCACGGTAGTGGCCACCGTGGATATTTTGGTTGGTTTGTATCGGTATGGCTCGAAACATCGTAAATATAAGAGAAAAATCACGAACGATTTTGCTTTTAAACAAACCTGTTTGCGAAAAAGCAACAAAGCGTGCCAAAACTGTTTGGGATATAGTGCCTTGTTTATGACGCCAAACACAAAATTGTTGGCAGTGAATGTTTGGCCATTATTGTGTACAATGCGATTATACTGTAATAAATAGTTAATTTACGTGATACAAGAGCAACAATTTGACGAAATATTTCTGAACGTTACTAAACCAATAATAACGTTTAAGTGTTCCAAATAAATATTACTTTAAAAATTCATTTTTTGGGGAATTTGACGAACGTTGCATTCTATTAAAAGTATACTGGGCTTTGATTTGGAGCTCGTTTGGTTGCACGCATTAGTGACGTCATAACTTACGACCCCCACCTTAATTTTTTGTAAAACTTGNGATAAACAAAGGAAAAAAGAATGAAACGCAAGCACGTCACAACGCAACGAAAACACCGCGCGATAACGAATGATTGGGCCTCTAATCTTTGAGCAGGTGCCGGTAGCACGCTGAAAGCATCACGTCTGTTTTGATGTTCATTGTGTTGCCCCCTTTGGTGAATATTCCATGACTCAAGAAATACAATATTCCTGTAGTCAGGCTCCCGGGCCACAGCAGACGCCACTTTGAAATCAATACGGTGGCTTTGTGATACCTCGTGATTAGAAAGGGCCAACTTCTTCGCGTTGCTGTCGGCAACATTCCGTTAATGTTCTTTTCAGCGGTTATTGAGTGACTCTTCAGTCTCACCGATATATATTAAATGACATTCGGCACAGGGAACAGAATATACCACACCTCGTTGTTCAAAGGTATTAATGGGATCTTTCGGGTGACTCAGTAGCTTGCGAAGATCTGTTTTTGGATGGTTCGCCTACTTGGGACAAGCTGCCCGTCGATCGCGGATAATTCAATTGGGACAACCGTTAAATTTTAAGGCTTTGCGAACCTTTGGCAATTCCGTCTCGCAGTCGTTGCTATGAGTGCACATGCGTGCCTGATCTATTAAGGAACGAACCAGCCTCTTTTCTGGTATGTGGGGTGATGACATCGAAAAATGAGACACCTGCCGGTACTCGTTGGCTTGTGGTACACTTTCGAGTACTAGAAACCATCATCGGTCCCTGGGACTTGAACATCTAAAAATGAAATTTCCAGATTGGAGTTCCATGGTAAACCGAATGCCTGGCTGCGACTCGTTTTGATGCCGTAGAAATACATTAACCCGGTTCTTAGCAATGACACAAAATATGTCGTCAACATATCGCCACCAGAATCTTGGTGGGTTGCCAAATGTTGATCTTTTTCCTCAAGCGCTTCCATTGTCATGTTTGCGACAACGCTCCAAGCAAATCTGCAAACCGTCCACAACATCAAACAGGGGCCATGGTGTTCTGTGTTTAAGGCTATAATTGTTTAAAATCCTGTACGATGCGATGTGCCAATTCCATGGCACACTTGTAAAAAGTGACACGACGTCATACCATTGGACAGGGCAGGTAACTGTGTTATCTCTTGAACAAATTTGGACGAGTTCGAAATAGTCCATTCTGTATTGACCACTAGTGGAGAAATATAACGAGCTCGTTCTGATAACATGTTAGCCTCGCTACGTGCAGCTCTACAAGACCAGTTGAAGCGCCTTTTAGACCACA
The DNA here is from genome assembly GCA_003260075.1 of Phallusia mammillata. Lineage (NCBI taxonomy): Eukaryota > Metazoa > Chordata > Ascidiacea > Phlebobranchia > Ascidiidae > Phallusia > Phallusia mammillata. Next base: position 8,161 of record QLIY01002768.1, on the reverse strand, counting down.
TCGACGTAGGTGTTACACGTCACAACCGTGCGATGATTGATTGTAAAAGGCGTTTAACATCACTGATTTCCATGTGCGACAGACAAAGACATACAGTAGAAAGACAGAGTATGCATAACTGGGTCATGAACTTGTCAGATAATCTGACGGTTGATGAAACCAAAGTTTTGCAACTTGGTCTTAATTTTGCCACTATACCACGGGTGGTACCGAAAGAGCAAATTATTGCTGCAGTCGAGAAAGGCATTTGGCATCAACCCGCGCACTTTAAAACAATCATTTAGAGGCAAACTTGCAAACTGCTTTCGTGCACACAGGATGGGTCAAAGCACCGCAGTAACACCGAGCGAACCCGAGTTTAAGATTAAATGAAGACATCTCGAGCTTACCCGCAGACTGCATGTGTCATTATGAATCGCCCAGATTACGACAGGAAAATGTCTGACTTATTACTGGATACTTTGACTTACAAGCGTTTAAACCGTGATCCAACACGTAAGTTGGAACGCATCCTAAATGGGTTTGTGGGGAAGTTGCACACAGAGAAACGATGCATTTCTGAAGCCATATTGCATCAGCTACATAGCACGGACGGTTCCACACCGCGCATCTAGGGCTTGCCAAAAGTCCACAAAAAATAGCATCCCTTTGCGACCTGGGGAGTGTCCTGGGTTCGAAACCCACCAAGATTCTGGTGGCGATATGTTGACGACATATTTNTCATCACCCCACATACCAGAAAAGAGGCTGGTTCGTTCCTTAATAGATCACGCACGACGCATGTGCACTCACAGCAACGAGTGCGAGACGGAATTGCCAAAGGTTCGCAAAGCCTTAAAGTTTCACGGCCATCCCAACTGGATTCTACATACCGAAACTGACGGATATTTTACGACGTATGTTGCGCGGCATAGCTGTTTGTCACTCTTCGCAAGTTAATGAGCCGAAAGATCCCATAAATACTTTTGAACGAGGTGCTGTATCGGTGAGAGTGGAGAGTCACTTAACACTCGCCGAAAAGAACACAAACGGAATGTTGCCAACAGCGACGCAAAGACGTCGGCCCTTTCCAATCATGAGGTATCACAAGAAACCCCCCCCCCCCCCCCCCCCCCCCCCCCCCCCCCCCCCCCCCCCCCCCCCCCCCCCCCCCCCCCCCCCCCCCCCCCCCCCCCCCCCCCCCCCCCCCCCCGAGCCTGACTACAGGAAAATACTATTTCTTGAGTCATGGAATATTCACATACGGGGCAACACAATAAACATCAAAACAGACGTAATTGTTTCAGAGTACTACAGGCACCTGCTCAAAGATTAGAGGCCCAATCATTCGTTATCGTGCAATGTTTTTGTTGCGTTGTGACCTGCTTGTGTTCAATTATTTTTTCCTTGGTTTATCGTGGACATTGCCCCCCCCCCGGAAAAGACGGGAATGACGGAAATAATTCAAATCTAATTTACGGAAATCATAAATTCTGCATTACAAATTAAGTTATATTGCAAGTTTTATTAAATTTTGAGTGCTAATACCTTACCCCTACCCTAATAGCCCTAACCGTGAGCATTTTAGAGATACATCGTTTTGAATGGCTAAAATGCTCTTTGCGCCACCGTTCAAAAAATAACTAAATAGAGGTTTGCCGTGAGGTGTGTACTCTGTCAATGTCCGTCATAAGAAATGCATAGAGAATGCTCTCTGTCGATTTCCGTCATAAGAAATGCATAGAGAATGCTCTCCGTCGATTTCCGCCAATTGGAAATTATTTCCTATTTCCGTAAATTAGATTTGAATTATTTCCGTAATTTTTGTCTTTTCCGTATTCCGTAAATTAGCATGTGGTTTCTTTCGTTTCCGTCATTTCCGTTTTCCGTAAATTAGTAATGTCCGTTTATCGTACACTGTACTACGCGCATTCAGTAGTGTTATTTACCCTGATGAAGACGACCTATCTAGGACGTGGAAACGTCGGAACAAAAATACTTGCCAGAAGAGCTTTATTAACTTCATGTCATTTTTAGTTTTATAAATACATTTAACTTGGACCGCGAGGGCTCTTTTGCGAAGGGGTCGTGCTAAAAAGTTTCAGAACCGCTAATTTAGTTTATTTTGTGAAGGAAAATTGCGAAGAGGTCGTGCTAAAACGTTTGAGAACCGCTAATTTAGTTTATTTTTTTGAACATATGAGTCTTCTCTTGCCGAGTAATACCCCTTTGATCTTAATCCAATATTAATTAGGTTTTGACTGTTACCTAAAGCTTTTGTCACATCGTTACTGGACACGGTTTAATCTTAGATCAAAGACGGGTGTAAAATAGGCAATCCATGCGATTTCTCTTTTCACAAACAACAGAAAGTGCAGCGCCCTTCTTTTAAGCTGTACAAAATATGTTACATCATCATGCGTTGCAATCTATTGCGTTGTGTGAAGTAACAATCAACTGCCAGTTGTGTCTGATTGCGTAACGTGGTTTAGTTCTTTGCGTTCCTGACGTCCAAACAGGTACAACGTCGGTTGCATTGAATTGGCGTGTTTTGTCCAGTTGTTTTGTACATATGTGTTTTACGATTCCTAGACGTGAATTACTTATATAGTGCACTAATGTGAATTTCGCTGCGATGACTTAATATGTCAATTATTTGCAATAATTGCTAAGTAGGTGCGATTTTAGGGTTTGCAATAGTTGCTAAGTAGCCAAGCTGCTTAAGTTACATTTGTACCGTGGCCCAGAAAGGCAAAACACAAATAGCGTGACACACGCAAAACCTGTGACATACTCTAAAGTTAAAGCACAAACCCTAAAATCAGAAAATAAAAACCGTGGCACGCACCAAAGTCAAAACACGTAAGCTGTGTGCATCAACATTTGGTAGAGCAACTATATAGTTTGATTTGTTTTTGTCTGCGCATTTTGACATTTGAATTGATGGCCACATAACTGTAGCTTGGCATATTAACATAATTAGGATTATTGAGGTCAAGCAATATTTTCTACAGTAAAGTTGTTTAAACCAACAATATTTAAACCATTTTATCACACTACACAGTAGGCCTACACACGTGAGCAATTAACTGCAGGTTTTGTGTGATCTGACTTTGGGGTGCGTGTTAAACTTTAGTGCGTGTCATTTTCACATTCATTTGTAAAGATTTTTTAAAATTTGTAGACAAGTGCTTGTCGCCATTACCTTTGCTTCGGACCAAACTTGCTTGCCACTTTGAAGGATTTTTTTTCCGGCTCCTGTAATATTCTGCAAGAAAATGTGATGATTAACATATATTTATATATATATATATATGGGTAAATAAATAGGGCAAGTAAAAACAAATCATTTTCAGTTTACCGGAAACGAATTTTTTTGGCCGGTTTGTGAAGGTTGCTCGAAATTTCCTCCACTGTATGGTTCGGATGCCCCACTGTCTAAATTTGTTTCATTCTATACAAAATATTTGTGCGTGAATAAATTATGATTGGTTGTTATACTAAACGAATCTTACCTGGTTATTTCCGCTATTTAGCGTTGGGTAAGACCCGATTTCCGCCATTGATTCACACTATAGTGAATGATTAATTGTGTTCAGGTTCTAAACTGACGACTACCACTTTTTAAACTATAAGGATGGTCTGCTATTGCAATCAATACATGTTATTTAATGATGAATCTTGTTTAACCACAATATATATATATATATATCCAACCTGGGTTAAAAACAGTCCTTGAACTGACAATACAGAAACCAACAGATTGCCACAGGTGCAAAACTTTATTTATAACTGTGTGTTGCAAGCGTGGTAAACCTACACCAACCACCTGCTGTGCGGAGGCCTAGAGGACGAACTCCTAATGGCCTTTACGCTGTTTGGTGAAAGGCAGTTTATAATTGTGTACATCAACAACGTTTTGCCCTAAGTACAGGAAGTATCATCTGACAGGTGCAACCTCAGTGAAAGCGATCAAAGACGCTACATTGTACCGAAACTGAAAACGCATATCGGCTTGCTATTGTCCAAACATGGGCTACAACAGAACTGTTGGTAAGCGCGACGGAACGCCGGTTAAGAAGGTCATCACGAATACTAACTGAATAGCTGGAAACCATATACAACTGACTGGGGCACGGATTTGGCGGTGTTACATTGAGTATCCACGACCGTAAATCAGTGATCGAAACGTTTAGGCACTTAATTTTGGGTTGACGTGACAAACGTGACACTTTAGCACTAGTTACAAATGCTTTTTATAGTACTACGCAGAGTTGCGAGCGGCCAATCTAAGCCCGAACCCGGCCAGAACCCGAAAGTATAAACCCGAAGCCCAGGCCGAACCGGAAACGTTTTTGAGAAGCTCGTTTAGGCCCGAAATTTTGATTGACAGCCACGAAAGCCTTGCAACAAGGGATGAGAAAGAGATACACAACAAACACAATAAACAATAGTAGATAATGACGTAAAGTAGATAACAAACACAATGAACAATAGTAGATAATGGCGTAAGTGGATAATGGCGTAAACACAGTACCTCGTAAACAAGTTTAACTGGAAGGTAAGGCAGCAACCGTTAGGATGTCACAAAGAGGAACGATAAAAAATAGTTTTATATTACTGTATCGGTTCTCTCCAGAGTCAGGAGTATAGTAAGCGGGCATTGTCTGACTTGACATTCTGATTTCGTGTCAGTGGTTTTTAGATAATTGCTGGTTAATTATAACAGAACGCCAACAACCCTAAAACGTTTTGATTAGGCCATTGTCTAATACTGTCCATTGTGTGCGTCTGTTTTTTACAAAGAAACCCAAACTTCGGGCCTAAACGGGCTTCTAAAAACAATTCGTTCAGGGCCCGCTTATAACTCTAGCGCAGTTTTACCTTCGTCTGGTGAAAGTGAAACCAGACGCTTAAAGGGTGGGTCGACAAAACAGTTCCGCTGTGTCATGTTGCAGTTTTGGTTGCGGAGTTTTTGAACCATAGTTGCAAGTTACTGGTCCAAGACTAGTGTTCCAAACTGATCGATTTTATTCCCGTTGCCCGTTTTAGCTCACAATACGCAAGTAACTACCAGTTAAAGCTATACTGGGCTTATAGACTTATTTACCTATTTTCAGAAATAATAACGGAGTTCATGTAAATACTTTCCTATGCATAAAATCGTACCTACACATTGATCAAATTTCTTTTTTTCCGGGTTAAAGAAATTATAACTAGCTTTTGTCTTTCGTTGACATGCACGCGAATAATGTGTATTTTTTGTGACAATAGGCGTTAACCAACTCAGGTTGTAAAAACGCTATCACAGCGCAAAAACCAGCCAAGATAGCTTCTGTTTTTCACATTTGCAAATTTATGAGACTCTTGTCCCTTTTTTACTTACTTGATTCGACTAACAGATCGCTTCATTATCGTTTGCCGGCAAAATTGGCACTCTTACTGATCTGTCACCAGTAAAACACACATGTACCACTGTTGGAACAGGTCGCTATTAGGCATACTATGGTCTTTCCTGTTTTTTCTGTGCAACAGCATGGTAATAGGGTAAAAAATGCAGTCTGGTGTTGGGTTATAATTTAGCATCTGATTGACGAGAAGCAAAACCTTGTATTAAAATTTGACCAATTGTGAGGTGATACTAAATTGTTTTGGTTGTGTTTGTGTGGTGTAGTAATATGCAAGTAAAATATCAAAAGTAAAAACAAAACTGCGTAAGTGCATGACTGTGGAATAGCTTCATACATGGACCGGTTCCTAAAACTAGGTATATAACAGACCTAAACTGTTCAAAAGCCAAATTTAATTATATTAAAAGTTTTGTGACAGATATATGATAAAGCGATTTACAATACAGATATTTCATGATTTAAGATTATAAAACCAAAGGCCATTCCAAAAAAAAAGTGTAAGGAAAAAGACACAAAATTAACAAACTTACCATGACCCTAAGTGTTAAACGAAATTGAACAAGTTTCTTGGAAACATTGGTAACGGTTGTAAGAGCTGGAGTAGGAAACTCAAACATGAACTCTCCTGGTAAAATCAATATACAAACTGTATTACCAAATGCAAAAATCTGTAACTTTCACAATTTCGAGTAAACTTGAAGAAAAAAATTAAAGCAGGTAAATTGGCAACAGTTAACAAGCCCCTTAAATTGTTGGAATTTGAGACAGTGTATATGTGACTTTCAAATTCCAAAATACCTACAAAGCAGGTGAAACAAAACGGTTTTGAGTTACCAGGTGCATGTATTAGGGGGAAAATGTCTACTTGTGATGTAAATTATACAAACTATATAGATTGTAAGATTATACATTATCTAGATAAGCACATTAAAAAAGATCCAACCCAAAATTGTTGATGCCCCGGTTGTTAAAAAGCTTTTTGGATTTTTTGGAAACAAACCTTTCTGAGAAAATATTTAGTTTTTTCGCAGAATTTAATAGAAAACATTTGGACAGGTCATGGCAACTACTTAAAATTAACTTTTCTTTTTAACAAATTTTCTTTTTACTGACCTATAATTTACGGCTTGAAAACTTACTCCTTTTGTCTAGAACTCTCACTTAAAGTTGAAACCACACCACAATAATTTACTAAACAACTTGACATTATTGACTTAATTGACCAACCAATAACCTAATTTTAGTCCACCTTTAAACAGATATAGATCTATGTCAACCACTTTTCAATGTGGATCAACCAGCATACAACTTGGTCAGGCAAGCTAGAGAAAAGATCTTATCGTTGCTACTTTAATGGTTTAAGTTAAACATGGAAAAGGTTAGGCAAAAAACAGATTAGTTGATTTAGATTTGATGATTATAAGTAGTAATGCAGACGAATCCGGTTTATCGCATCATCAATTTGCAAAGGGCATTTGATGCGATTAACCGGATTATGCGATAATCCGGTTGCTAGGTACANGCTACGTAAACAGTACACGTCGTTAACAAAACTGCTCATTTTCGCTTTCCCAGCTAAAACTAAGTTGCAGTGACGCTCAACTATGGCAACGGAGCAGTATTTTCTCTCTTTTGTTGCCGAATTGAAAAAATTGCTGCTCTCAGCGCAATACATGACGTCATGCTTAACTGTCGTAGCTATTGTACAATCGCCCAAGTGTGTTGAAGAAACAGAAGCAACGCACACACAGTCTTTAATTGGCGCACACGCCACAGTTCGTTTGATTTGTGCTTTCTCTTGTAGTCAGGTTTATTTGAAAATATATGTTAAATCGCATGGTAGCCAAGGGACCCAACATTTAAATTTAGGAACTTCCCTATGACGACGGTTTATGACGTTTTAGTCTTGTTTTGGGTAGTTTCCCTTATAAAGGCCTCTCGCTTAATATACACGTAAAATTGTTTCTGACCTATTTCGTTTTGTAGTTCAAACCAACGCGTTAAGCGGCAAAGCGCTGTGTAGATTTGTAAGCAAGCCCAAACCCGAAAGTACACGACCGAAACAGGGTCAAACTTACAACTTTGGCACATTCTACAGAGCAAGGGCGCTAAGAGGAGCTGCATCCGTTTATATTATAACCCGTTATCCAATTGACAAAAAGAATAATTGATTTTTGCAAAACCTATAAAGACTTGGCACTACTTTCTAGCTTACTCAGCAAAACTGCAGCTGCAACATTAGCGTGCCTGTCACGGGATCAACGTGTGATCGTTGCTTCAAAAATTTATACCAGCAACAAATACTAGAGGAATAAATGCCTTTCTTAATCGGTGATCCACCTGATAAGTTGCGCAAGGTCACGAATAGACGACATAAAATATGTCAATCATTGGCACGTTACCAATTACGTGAATCTAAACAACATAGTGTGATTACTTGCGAGCTAACATTTTTTACAACCATTACGTGTTTTGCGGGTCATGAACAATAACAGAAGAACATTTTTAACCATTTGTTTTACATTTAACATTTTTCAAATTTCAATACAGTTTAATACTTCGAATTTGGTGCAGTTCGCACATAGTAAGAAATTACAATCAGCGTCTTTGCCGGAACACCAGTTTCGTAATTTTAACGTGCTGAACTCTTTTAAACGCTTGTTATGTCACTATTGGCGATTAGATAAGCCAACAATAAAGGAAAAATGTGCACGGCTTTGAGGTAACGATTCCTAGTTATCACACAGCGGTAAACTGAACGCCGATTTAAT
>QLIY01002767.1:0-16412 GCA_003260075.1 Phallusia mammillata | reverse complement strand
CTCGCAGTGGAATCGAAAAATTGTTGACATTCCACCCAACAATAGCGATATAGGTTGTGTTCAATGTTGTTATGTACCGGGTTAAGGTGAGAAAACCGGATTCGGCCAGTTGAGTTTGTACAGTTTTTGTCGTATTTATCTTAAAGACAAACACAGCAACCACGAGTTGTCTAACTCCTTTTGTTTGTAACGTGAAGTCGATGTGCGTGGATCCAAGCATCAGGTTAGCATTGTATTTACTCTTATTTTGTTTGACAAGTTCGATGTGTAAATGACCGTTGCTGTGGTCTTCAGTGATATTTTGTGCTTCGGTTATGTTCCTTGCAAAGTTCTCTAGCAAACTTTCAATCTCTTCTAAATCATTCGGATTAGCTGGATTCAGGTTATGAACTTCAGTTTCTAGTGGGGCCTTACGATCTACAAAGTTACACATTGTATAAATGTAGACGTGTTTTACATTAGCAAAAGTCAGAATTGGAGCAAGAAAATTCTGAAAATACGTCCCAGTCCGATTATAACTTCCTTCGATAAAGTCATGGGCACTTGACAAAATAACATTTAAACATTGAGAATATTTTAATGCTATTTGGGCGCAGAAACTTTCTGTCACGAAAGTACTACTACTATCTGCCTTTAAATATACTCTGGTTTAGTAAGATAGCAATTGAAACTTAATAATCCTAGTTATTTCCGAAGTTGTTTTGTTTACCGCTTGGTTCTTCTGTCACGGTTGAAACCTTTTCAGTAGTAGTCGGGTTCTTGATGGTGGTTCTGTCCAAATTGCTTGCTGGAAGTTAACAACAATATGCATAGATTGTGTAAAGATACCGTGTTTGTTTAAACATTGTGATTTAAAAACATTATTAATTAACGAAATAATATTATTTTCTTACTACCGTACTTTGTCTTTCTTTCGTGGTTGACAGCTTGTCAGTCGTGGTCGGGGCCTTGATGGTGGGTTTGTCCGAACTGTTTGCTGGAAAATAGCAAAATGTGTATAGATTGTGTGTAAAATTAGTGAGACTGAGTTTGGTTTAACACAGTGGTTCCCAACCGGGGAGGAATTCCTCCCTAGGGAGGAATTTTATGAGTTTAGGGGATGAATTTCATAAAAATGTAAAAAAATTATATTGGAAATGTTTCAGAATAATTTTGCATATACATTAGAAATGTCCATTATAATTTGTATGCAGTTCACATTTTGAACCGGTTGCCAAGGATTCTGAAACAGACATCCCTAATTATAAGGTCTACTTGTATATACGGCCGCATGTTACGTTTCAGGCGCTGAAATTAATTGATTATTGTCGTAACAAAGTCCATTGTTTCAACGTTTTTGTTTTTTGACAATCTGTCTGTTCCTGAGGCCGTACGGCAGGGGTGGGCAATCTGCGGCCCGCGGGCCGCATGCGGCTCTTTATTAACGGTTGTGCGGCCCGCAGAGACGCTTGGATTTGAAAAGTACTGGCAAACGAGTCCAATTATTACATATTTTTGAGCTGATTAATGCGCCTGATGCTAGTTTTTTGAGACCTGGCAAAATATGGCTAGAATCAAATACGAATTATACTTGTAGTTAAGCATATTTGGTAAGAAACCAAGCAAAATCACTTTGTGTTATACACAGATGCGGCCCGCGACGCAGTTTTGACATTTATAATTGGCCCTACAGTAACAAAGGTTGCCCACCCCTGCCGTACGGCCACATTACAACATATTTCAGAGATTATAATGTGAAATAAATTTGAAGATATTTTAAATTGCTATAATTTTTCATGCTATATATGTTTTCGTCATATGGGGAGGAATGAATAGTTCGAAAATGGGCGAAGGGAGGAATGTAACAAAAAAGGTTGGGAACCACTGGTTTAACACAATAATATTAAAACTTTACTTATTTTCGAATTGTTATTATTTCTTACTAGTTAGTTTGTCTGTCGTGGTCGAAACATTGTCAGCGGAAGTTGGGGTCTGGATGGTGGTTTTGTCTAAAGTGGTTGCTGAATGATTAAAGCAGTATGCATCAATTATGTTTGCAATGAGAGTTGGTGTGTTTAGTTAAATACTGTGTAATAAAACCCTTTGTAATTTGGTTATTCTTGTGTTTCTTGTTTTGTTTACCATTTTGTTTGTCTGGAATGGTGGTAACATTGTCAGCAGTAGTCGGGGTCATGGTTGTGGTTTTCTTTGTGCAGGCTGCTGGAAATTAAGAATTGCTTGTCACATGACATACACAAATACTAAGTTACATAGCAAAAATATTTGTTTTTTGTAGCAAAAAAAAAAAATTGTCAGGCGTTGGTTAGTAATAGGCATGACGTTAATTAATGGATTTGTTTAGGAGTTCTTCACGATTTACACAATATTGTGCGAATAGACATTGAAATTATTGTCGCATGTGCAAGTGAAAACCTTTTTAGTGGCCATAACTTACAGTGTGGTGCTATGGGCGTCAACAAAATCGGCTTTTTTACGCATTTATTACATACCTGTATCATTGCATGGTAGCACAGTAAATTCTATTGAAGCTGTAACCAAACAAATTGTCAGTGAAAAACGGTGATTAAAAATCTTCTAACCTGGACACTAACGCACTTTCTTATACTGCTTCAAATTTTCTTTTTTTGTATTTTTGGTTCAATTCAGTGCGGGTGACACTTACTTTCCATTGATTGTTTTAGAAGCATTTATGTGAGAAGGTTTAGCCGTGAAACATTTTTGCTTGACCAACTGTTCGATTGGTCAAATTAGAAAAAGTTGTTGCATAAACAGTAACAAGTATACTTACTATTTCCGTTCTTAAGTATGGCATCGACTTTAAACCTGTGGTAAAGGTTATGGTTCACTTGGTTCCAATTTTCAATGTTTTTGATTTTGCATCTGCTAGACCCGGCAAACGCTAAAAACACCACACATGAGGTTTGTAATCTATTCGTTACCTGTGGTGGTACACTAACGTATATCTGCAAATAATTTCTGTAATAATAAACTATAATGTTAGGTTAAGGCTATTTTTGTATTGTTTATTAAAAGATATGTATCACGCCATAATATTTTGTAATAATAATCAAATGAAAAAATACAGTATTCTTTTGGCACGCCCACCCAAACGATAGAATGTTGCTTCGTGGCAAACACCCTTCCAATATAGGTAGCAGCATCCGACGATGCTTCCTGCAATCCAAAATCAATCTTATTGAAGTAATAAATTATACATAGGTAAATAACACAGTTCAAAATACAATCTTATTTGAAACAGCGATTATTCACGAAAAATTCACATAACCAACATTTGGAAAATTATAAATTCAATATTCTAAACTCAAAATGTCCCATGATTTTTCAAATAACTTACCATGATCTTTAAACATTATAGCTTCATTTGTCTGACCTGAAAAACAAGTTTCATCTTAATGCATGATTACGAAATCACACTTTCTAGCAAATCGTCGACTTGAACAAAACAACACTGCCACTTTCCTTTCCAATTAGTTTGACAAGAAACTTTTGACAAGCTGACCCAACAGTGAGTCACGTCCTATCTTTGTCAGGCGCATACGGTAAAGGTTTGGGCACAAAAGAGTTTATTTATGTTTCATCTTGTGGTTTTTATGGGAACTGAAGATGTCATTTTGCGAAACATAAATATTCCAAGATATTTATCGTCAGATTTCGTTACTAGGAAAAAACTTTCCATTCTTAGTTAAACACTCAAAATGCCACCATTTTTAAATATTATTTTACCTCCAAACATTATAGCTGACTGATTTGCCCGATCTGAAAAACAAATTTCATCGTAATGCATATTTACAAAACCACTCTTTGTAGCAAATTGTCGACTTTTAAGAATTTTAGGGTGCAAGTAGTAAAAATGGGGGGGGGGCATCGTAATGCATATAGCAAATTGTCGACTTTTAAGAATTTTAGGGTGCAAGTAGTAAAAATAACCTTACATTTATGTTTACTTATTTTCGAAAATTAGTGATAGGCCTAATTCCGAACAACAGCTACCAATACGTCTATTACAAATTTTGAGTGTTACATTTTGCAAATGTTTTTCTACAGTGTTAATGTCACGAATTAGTTTATGGTCAAGTATAAACAACAAACACCCTCTTTTGACTTTTTAAATAATAATACAGGAATACGCAGTACTTTGTTGATTCACTTTGTCATTTCCTATCCCGTAACAATGGGTTTGGATAGGACGTCGTCTGAATAAATTTGATCTAGGTACGCCACGTAATTTTCGGATACACATAACTTACTTCCATCAAAAAGTTTCAAAGTATTATTACCACAGGATCGGGGTGATTGAATTGATGCAATCACTGATGTCGTGGAACCAGATAAACAGGTCACAGTCCAACTTCCTTGGTTGAAAAAAACTATTGAAGTTGGAAAATTCGGAGTTATTTTATTACGCTGACGTGTCGAAAACAAACGTTTTATTTTATCTTTAGTTATTTATTGATTGTCAAGGCAGATTTAAACCAAATTAAGGGTTGCAGTATAGTTGATAGTTTCGTAATCCAGAAAACAACTAAACTGTGTTGCAACAAACATTGAGCAGAAGAGCCTTTGATGATGGAGAGACACAAAATAACACAGCAAACCCAAAATCGTCGATCCATCCTTGTTACAATCACAGTTGATTTTGATTTAATGCTCACTATATTTAGAAATACTAGCTGTTTTGTTTATATGCAAAGAATGTTCGTGTCAACTTCATGTACGTATTGATACAACCGCAATGCCTAATCACCATTATCTCACCATCACAACATTTACTGAAATGTAACAAAAAACTACAGACAAACACTAAAACCCAACTGACTAACTTGTATAATCAATCAGAGACAACATTTAACACAACTAACACTCGCACAAACAATAAGGAATTATTCTTTGCCAGATAACAGACACAGCTAAATATCATTCTATATACAGCTTAATCTATTATCGCACTTATAACCAGTTTAATTTAAGCGGAACAGGCTCGGTATTTCGTGCATTGCGACAGGATGATGCAGTGCACGATAAGAGGTAGTTCATGACAGTTGACGATTATTTACGTCGTTTTGATTCCATAGAGTATCAAAGACTACTTAGATGCGAAATGGCAAAGTGGATTTGTAGAGCATTAAATTCGCGGTCTTAATTAAAAAACAACAGCTTCAAAAGCAACATACGTTTTACATGTTTTGGCGAAGTCACGCTTCCAAAACTTAAAATAGAGTTCGACAAATGAATATGTTCTATGGTCCTAAGACCACAAGTTTTGTATTGTCCATACGCAGGTTGTGTTTGCTACTCCTGCTTAGTGCGGCGGTTTCTATATTTAATTACTTATACTTCTGGTCCCTTGCTGTGGACTCCACGGAGTGACTATACCTTTAAGATTGCAGCGTATTTTTTTTATAATAATGATGGTAATGTTTTTTTCAATTATATTTATCGTAGCAGGAAACACCGTATGTTTTAGAATTTCTGAATTTGTACACAAAGTTAGTTTTATAATTCTTATGCCATCTGTAGCCTGTGATGTATGTATTTATCGCCAGATGTCGTCCCTGAGTTATGACGTCACGTTTCGTATATGACCGTGTACCGCGTCTTAAACGTGGCAGTCAATACAGGTAATCGCTTAAAGGTGTGTGCGTTCATGACATGGTGTCAGAAGTGGGATTCGAACCCACGCCTCCATTCGGAGATAAGTAAAATGCAAAGGAAGAGCTCGGGAAAGTATATATTGGCCTGGGTTATCCAACGACATATCTGGTTTGGTTTCTTCCTGTGCCATTTGTGCAAAATTTAGGTCACAGCAACAACGCCAACCGTTAGAACCTCACCAAGCTCCTTTGTATCCGTTTCAGAAAGTGGCAACTGACCTGTTCTATTGGAACCGAAAATTGTTTTTGGNAACCATATGTGACGAACAGTTGCAAATTGTAATGCGTCTTGTAAATAATGGTTGGCCTTTACATAAGCGTGCTTGTCCTGTTTTAGCAAAACCCTTTTGGGATGTCAAAAATGAACTTTCTGTTGTTGACGGTATTTTGTTTCGTGGATCTCGAATAGTTGTTCCAATGTCTATGCGCAGTTATTTTTTAGAACGTGTGCATGAAGGCCATTTGGGTGAAGTAAAATGCAAAGGACGAGCTCGGGAAAGTATATATTGGCCTGGGTTATCCAACGACATATCTGGTTTGGTTTCTTCCTGTGCCATTTGTGCAAAATTCAGGTCACAGCAACAACGCCAACCGTTAGAACCTCACCAAGCTCCTTCTTATCCGTTTCAGAAAGTGGCAACTGACCTGTTCTATTGGAACCGAAAAATGTTTTTGGTAACAGTGGACTACTACTCCGGATATCCAGAAGTAACCCCGTTGACTACAACTTCTGCGGCGTCTGTTATAAATGGTTTGTAAACTATTTTTTCCAGGTTTGGAATTCCCGAAACTGTTGTTAGTGATAACGGTCCTCAGTTTTCTAGTGAGGAGTTTGCAAAATTCGCCGAAGAATGGAGTTTTGTTCATTTAACCTCGAGTCCACATTATCCACGATCTAACGGACTGGCTGAGAGAAGTGTCCAGACAACGAAACAACAGCTTAAAACAGCTCACGTTTTAACTACTTAAAACTTTTAGGCTGTTTCTTTTACTCATACAAATATTATAGTTCATACACTTATTATAACTGGACCTAGTGGTAGGCGGGAACTTGGCCGAATGGCCTGGCGCGCCTGATCCATATACAAAACCTGATCGGGATTCGTCCCCGGGAATATCCTGGGTTCGAACCCCGTGAACGACAAAGGACAATTTTCAGTTCTCGGACAGCCGCCTGATTGTCGAAAAATACAATGAAAAATACAAGACCTAGTGGTAAAATCACACAATCCAGAAACTCAAACCTGTTCAATACCGGTTTCGACTGGCCATGTTTTTGTGGGCTCGGTAGAAGCAGCATTTACAAATGTACACAAATGGAAAATGAACGAACAGGTAAGCCAGTTGCACGTAACGCTGAAAATTAACATTTCAAATCTCTACACATGTTTGTAAATCTTTTCTGTCGTAAAACAGAATAGAGGGGAAGGGCTGTTTAAAAAAGACTTGAATTTCCCACAGTGCATGGTTACTCGCTAGAAGCAATTAAATTCTTTCTTGTGTGCAAACTGGAACGATCTTTCAATTTCTTTATCTTTTCGTAGATGGTCTGTGGGATATTGGTGTAGATCAGTGGTTCCCTACCTTTTTGATCTTACGGCACCCTATCAATGAGATAAATAGTTTGCAGCAACCTGGCAAAGCTGGATCAATTTTTTGAGGTTCCTGTATTTCAAATAACCGTATGAAATAAGGAGCCGGGAATAACTGCGATACGCGAAACTTGATTTAGCCAACTTTATATTCCTTCTATTCGTGTAGANTTCATCCTTCTAGGCAAACTGACACGATCTATTAATTTCTTTACATTCATATAGATGGTTTGTGGGAGGTTGGTGTAGATTATCGGGTTAAGTGAGCTGTTGATGGGAAGAAGGACGATCGCTGAAACTGCGTATGCGTCTGGAGTCAAAATGTGACCTGACATGCTCATGAAAGTCATGATGCAAATCGGAAACCAACAACAGAAGTCAGTTGCTATGAGAACCGTGATTTTCTTCTGCATGCTCTTGATCTGATGGTTCTTCGCTTTCACCTACGCTCATTTGTGGGATTTCATGTAAATCATCACATACGCGGTGGCGATGTACAAAAGTGTGACAAAGTTAAACGTAATCACAATTAATTCCCCCCCCCCGTAGATGGTATGTGGGATGTTAATGTAGATTATTGGATTAAGTGAGTTGTTGATGGGGAGAAGGACGATCGCTGAAACTGCGTAGGAGTCTGGGGTCAAAATGTGACCTGACATGCTCATGAAAGTCATGATGCAAATCGGCAACCAACAACAGAAGTCGGTTGCTATGAGAACCGCGATTTTCTTCTGCATGCTCTTGATCTGATGGTTCTTCGCTTTCACCAACCCTCTTTCGCGGGATTTTATATAAATCATCACATACGCGGTGGCGATGTACAAAAGTGCGACGAAGTTAAACGTAATCACGATTGATGACATCACATTGACGCTTGTATCCTCTTTGCTGATGCGAAACAGGCGAGGAATGCAAACACTACTGCTGCTGTAATAACCGAAATAATTGTCCCACATGGGCACCACATAGCTGTGACTTGACCTTAAATACTCGGCAAGGTCAACCCAGTCATATGACGTCACTTGTGGTTGAGATTTGTTTTCGAGGGCACCGATGCGTAACGCGAACTGCCTGACGTCAGCGAGTGAAACTTTGTCAGTGTGAAAATAAGGACTTGGTGTGATTTGAGCGCTTGTGATCATATCGGATGAGAGGAAGCGGGAGAGTGGAAGCAAAGCGATGAAAAAGGAAATGAGCCAGATGAGGCAGATCCACATCATAACGATTCGTGCTCTGACGCTCCGCGAGTTGAAGGGATTGAAGACGCTGTAGAGTCGATATGAAGTGATACAAACCAGGGTAAGGACCGATGTTTCACTTGAAACTACAGTCAAGACACCAACGGCGTTGCACAAGTCGCTTGATCTCCATGCTTTATCAAACAGACAGTAGATGCCTGAAAACTCAACCGCTTTAATCCCGATCACGAGCAGAACAATCCCCATCAGCAAATCCGACACCGCAAGATTAAATATCAATACACGATTTATTAATCCCAACTTGACACGTGTTTTATCGCTAGTCAACCGATGAAAGTAAAGTGCCGTCTTCATCATGACTGCCAGGTTGCCAAACAACGCGAAGACAGCCATGAACCAGACGAGGATCTCCAGGGCGCGGACTTTGATCATTTGCTCGTTGGATGCAAGTGCGTCGTTTTGCAAGTAGTTTGGAGGACATTCGTCCGAGGAATCGCTGCAGTCAGAAACACCGTCGAGGACTTTGGTCGTTGGAACAAACAGAGGTTTTTTGTTGCCGCAGTAGAAGTGTGAGGTGGTCGAGCAGTTCACTTCATCAGTCGAGTTTACACAGTCGGACACGAGGTCGCAGGTTTTCTCTACTGGAATGCTGATACGATTGCGAAAACCTGCATATGGTGACAGATTAATGCAAATGGACTTGGTTAATCTTAGACTTTTTGTGGCGCATCAAAAACGAAGGTTAAATGATTTGCACCCCAAATAATAAAGCTTCCCACATCGGGATTTCTGACCCTGCAATGTCTCAAAGCTTGAGTGTAGTACGTATTTATTTTTTTCGATTTTGCTCATTACTGTTTCAATTTATTATCTCACTTTCAAACGCAATGTTGAAGTGAAGAAATGTTAGTACGTTAGAATTACAAGTTTTGAAAGACATGTTTTGACAACTGAGGTTTAGTTTTTTGCCCTAAATTTGTGACTATTAAAACGATGTTTTGCTGACGATGTTAAGAAAAGTGTTGCTAACGAAGTTAAAAAACAAAAAAACTTTCTTACCTTCTCCAGAATAAATCTTAGGTACACAAACTTTAAATATTACCTTGAAGTATAGAGCTCACTTTGCCGGCGTTGCACTTAAACTGGTTGGGGCAATTTGTTTCGTCGTATCCTTCTCTGCATTCGTCTATCCCGTTGCAAACCGATTTACCGAAGATTAGGTCCAACAACGGAGTGCACTTTCTCAATTCAAACCATACTTGCTGACCTCCAATCATACTTTTAGGAACTGGAAACTGGAAATCATAAACAAATACACACCGTGATCACTGTGCGTGCTTTGTCTTATACAAGTGACAAAGGGCAACAAAGTACTGAGTTAAATCAGGAAAAGGCTGCAACGCAAAACCGAAATAATTGAACTCCTGGAATCAGAATAGAAATAATAACCATTTGATGTTGCAAATGAGATTTTTTGAGATTATAAAACTTACGTGATGACTGGCAATTTGGTCGCACACTGGAAGTCGGTTGCTGCAGTTTGCTCTTTCGCTGCATTCGTCCTCAAACACAGAACATTCAACAATACCATCACACCTGCAAAGTACAAAGCACACAAGATTTTATCTTGCATTTTCGTTTTGTCATCGAATCTAAAACTATAAAGTTTTGCAAAATATATTTTGTAAGAGCCAAAATTGTACCGCAGTGAATTTTTTATTTTTTTTCTGAAGTTGTATTTCCGATTTACTGTTTTGCGCAAAAAAACTTTTAATTCGAAGACTTGATCTTACCTTTTAGCTTGAACTGGAGCAAAAGAGTTAACAAGGTCCTTGTTTATAACAAGTGTAGCAAAAGTTCGTGCTTCAGAATTAATGCCGTTGCATTGAAAATCAGGAATATTTCTGATGCTGCTCTGTTTGGTCTGTTTCCCACAATTCAGCTCGTCAAGCTTCGTGATTGGACAATCTACTCTACCGTCACAAACTTGCGACTTGGCAATACAAACGTTTTCAGAACCGCATTTAACTTGTCCTTGACTACAGAAAATGCAGGGTGAGCTTCCAGGGACTCCGTAGCAAACATTATCACACAGATATCTTGACGAAGCCGATGCTGGGACACTCTGTGCGCAAAGGCATTCGTCTGTGACATCTGGACAGTCGAAAATTCCGTCACACAACTGCTTTGGTGAGATGATGATGTCAGAATACAGACAGCGGTGACAATTGAAAGTTCCGTTTACGAAACATAAGTCGGATGAGTCTTGGCAGTTTGGATATTCGTCTGTTAACGACCATTGTGGAATTACGCAGTATTCAAGGCGATTGTCAAGCCCTGCGATCTGCTTGTTACATTTAAAACCGGTAACTTGTCTAACATCCTCGGTACTTCCTGGACAATCTGAGTATTCATCACACGAGTAAGTCCGGACAACGCAAGTGCCAGGATCATTTGGGCAGCGAATCATCCTCGGCTCGTTACAGCTCTCAATCTCATCGCTGCAGTCACCGCAGTGATCCATGCCGTCGCACAACAAGGACGTGGGAATGCATCGCTTGCTGTTGTTGCAACGGAACTCACTCTCCACACAAGTGTCATTCTCAGTCCATGGAACTTCGTCACTTCCGTCCTTGCAGTTTACCAACGTGTTGCCTCGCCACGAGCGAGGAATACAACGACCGTTGTCGTTGCATTGGAACTCTTTATCCGGAATACATTCGAGAGCTTGCTTCTCATCAGAAGCATTGGGACAATCGTTAAATCCATCTAATACTCGATATCTTGCCAAGCATCTCCCATTTGACTCACATCGAAACTCAGTGACATTGTGACAACTTGTCAACTTGTCAACTTCATCCCGTCCATTTGTGCAGTCATTTACGCCGTCCAGAACCCATTCTCTTGGAATGCATTGCAGGGGAGCAGTGTTGTTTTTGCAACAAGAGAATTCTGAGATATCGCACGAGGCGAGACTCATTTCTTCGTCACTTCCGTCCTTCACTATCATCGTGTCACAGTCACGCTTTCCGTTTTGCACCAGCCAACGTGGAATACAAATCCTGCTTCGCTTGCATGTGAACTCTATAACAAACAAACGTCAATGATCGAGTCATATCAGTCGTTTTGGTTTGCTCCTGATGGAAAATGGAGTCGCCCAATTTATTGACACAATATTTTTCCAGACGCGAGTGTTGACTGTGAATAACTTTTAATGTGTTTTGCTCTCATCTTACCTGAATCATTCCTGCATGGTAAAACCAAGATTTCGTTAAGTTTGCAGCTTTCCGGTGTGTTAACCAGATGCCGAGGTACGCACTTTTGTGAAAAGCGGCAGACGATTTCATCGTCGTTGCATTTGAGGGAATCTTTGGACAAATAATGATAGTGAGTGAAATTATTATAAAGTGATTCATTTGATAAGTTTTCTGAAAACCGGTTACAAACTTTCATATTTGATTTTTTTGCAGCATAAAGTTTTGCTGTTGTGTGGCACTTGTATGACAAAGAAACACTGCAAGCGATACAAAACCATCCCAATGTCTTTGCATTTAATGTTCATGCACTTGTGCAGATATGCCACATCAACAATTCAAAACAAATCACGAACCCATGTACTCATCGCTTTTGTTAGTTCCCGGACAATCTGGGTGATAATCGTGAACCATGTACCGCGGAATACACAAGTTGGATCCAACGCAGCGATGGTATCCGTCCTCCTCTCTGCAGAGTGACTTACCAGGAGCGCTGCTTGCTACAAAACAAATGTTCGCTTGTGGGACTTTTGTACGTTTGTCGCCAAAAATGTGTTTTCAGACCCTCGTCTAATGTACCGTGGTTAGCTGTTAATATATTTAAAACCTGCTGTAGCTCTTACCTTGTTTCATACAAATACAGCATAGATATAGTAGGATCCCAACTTTGGCCATTATTATACTCGAGCAGCACTCAATCTGCGAAAATTTAAATACATGACATCAAACCGTCGGTAACAAAGTTGACACAAAGTTGGTGAGAACAATTTGGTCACCGACTTGACTTTGCATTATGCGATAAAACATTGATGAAAATCGTTCCGATCTGATTTGCATTTTAGCCAATATGATGAGAAATCAGTGACTTCATTATTGCACCTGACTCGATTTAAAACTTTGCATGGAAACCGATTATTGTTTTAAATCAAATGAGGAAACGCAACCGAAATACTGCTGTAAGTCAACAGAAATAAATCTTTGGTCTTGTTCCTGATGAAAGCGACCTGTATATGACGTCGAAACGTCTGCTTATATAAATCCCTAACGTTTAGCGCATTTCGAACATCTGCAATAGTCAGGAAATTTACAGTTATATTTCTCGAGGTAGCCATCAAAATATAATCAACTTCGATTCACTAGCTCACTGCTCAAACAGAAACTCAAAACAACTTCTTTAAACCTATATCAACAAAAATATACGAAACTAAACACACAACGAGTTCAAACTTCCTTAGATCTGACAATGGGGCGTGAAACGTGATCTGACCTTGATAATATTAATCTCACGAAGCTTTAAATTCACAAAGAATTTGTGCAGTTTTCTTTAGTTTCCCTTCAAGTGTTGGATGTTTATTCGTGACGCAACGAAGTTTGCTTGGTTTCATAGCTTAAGTCGATTTGATAAAATGTTTTTCTCGTCCCTTTTGTTCAGCAAAACAGAAAAAATATTTATTTGATCCCCCACGTGCCTTTGACCACAACGCTTCTCGAAGTCAGCAATTCAAACCGGTTCTAAGTATGGTTACAGTGCACGTCTTGAATTGGCGCACCTGCAAGCCAGAGGACAGATTTGTGTTTTTAAACTTATTGAAACAGTCAATAAAAGACTTGTAAAACCGTATTGTTAGCTAGCACTTTGTGCCTGTTTATGATACCACAAATAATCTTAAAATGTAAACGGAAATAAGGATACTTTACAATCGCCTATTTGCCTTACAACTTACAAGATGAGAGATAAAATAACTAAAGTCTTACCAATGATAAAGCCAAATTAAACAAGAATATCGTTTTTCGGTCTGTGGCCCAAATGTCTACCTATAGTAGCGATTCGTGGCTCACCACATGCTGCAAATCTTTCTTTTCAAAATTTGAAATTACATGATCTTTTAAAGAAGTAAATCCAAACCTTATGTAACTTTTGCTACATAATTATTCTTTGCAAATAATATGTTTCTCAAAACAAAGCTCATAATATCTAGAGTACTACCTGAACAGACCCAGCTTTAAAATTCAAATAATGATGTCATAAGCTACACAGATTGTATTTTAATTACAAGTCATGCACATCATATATTTACAAGCATAACTATACTTCACAACCCCCCCCCCTATTTGCCTTACAACTTACAAGATGAGAGATAAAATAACTAAAGTCTTTCAAATGATAAAGCCAAATAAACAAGAATATCGTTTTTCGGTCTGTGGCCCAAATGTCTACTTATAGTAGCGATTCGTGGCTCACCACATGCTGCAAATCTTTCTTTTTAAAATTTAAAATTACATGATCTTTTCCCCCCCCCCCCCCCCCCCCCCCCCCCCCCCCCCCCCCCCCCCCCCCCCCCCCCCCCCCCCCCCCCCCCCCCCCCCCCCCCCCCCCCCCCCCACATACAAGTTCTTGTAGTTTTATGTCACAGTAGTAGACGGTCGCAAAATTAGAGTTTGAACTCGGCCCGAAACCCAAAAGTATAAGCCAGTTTAGGCGCAAAACCAAGAACTACCACATTGAAATTGCGACACAGCGTCGATCTCCTTTTTCCGGTCCTTCTTGACGGTGGAACGTTCCACTAACGTTACAGTGTAGTAATCGCTTAGTTTGGGCTGCATAGGGGAAAACAGTTCCCATACACCCCCCCCCCCCGAACAGACCCAGCTTCGAAATCCAAATAATGATGTCATAAGCTACACATATTTCATTTTAACTACAAGTCATGTACACGATATATTCACAAGCACAGCTATACCTCACAATCAAGTTACTACAGTACATACAAGTTATTATAGTTTTATGTCACAGTAGTAGACGGTCGCAAAGTTAGAGTTTGAACTCGGCCCGAAATCCAAACGTATGAGCCAGTTTAGGCGCAAAACTAAGAATTACCAGTGAAATTGCGTGAAATTGCGACACAGCGTGGCCAAGTGTAAAGCCAGCCCCGAATCAAGCCCGTTTTGTTCAAGAGCAAATACGAATCTGACCGGAAAAATTGGCCTGATTTACGACCATGATTAATATATTTCCAAATACTAAATTATCAAATACCAAGTAAAAACGTTTACTAAGACATCAATATTCGATTTTTTCATCCCACCCACGTCGTTGTTTTTCTTAATTTGCTTTCCTATTATAGGTCAATTAGCCTTTATTTTGGCATCGATCTCCTTTTCCAGTCCTTCTTGACGGTGGATCGTTCCACAAACATTACAGTGTAGTAATCGCTTAGTTTGGGCTGCATTGGAGAAAAGAGTTCCCATACACCGCTGGTAAAATGCTCCACAAATTTTCCACTTCTTTTTGCTTTGAACTTTGATCGTATGTCAACAAACCTTCCCTTCAATGTTTGTTCATCGGCTCGTATCACATGTTGTTCTCCACACAACCTACAAGTAAAGACCGCGACGCCACTGTCCTCACAAGGCAGGTCGTGAAAAAGTGGAATTGTTTCCTGTAAAGTTTGAAGGTGATCGTGCGGCTGTTGTTCCACAGCGCTACACAATGAACAGCCATAACTGCATGGAGTAGATGATCCTACAGACACATCACTATCATTAAGTGCCACAGTTGTGCTTAGTTTATGTGCCAAATGATCGTTGCATAATAGAATTAGTATATGACAGGGATCAAAAAACAGCTTACGTCGTAACGGTATATGTATGTCCTGAAAAATAAAATAATGAAGGGTACCGAAATAGGAAACAGTGCATGACATCATAAACAAAAATAACAATGTCGGTACTGGCACATTATAATTGTTTACATCCTGCCATTATTTAAATAATTGCTTCTCATCGGAGGTTATCAGACATACACTTTTATTCGCGTAAAAATCTTTTTTGCCTCTTGTTCTGTGTTTCTTGGGTCTAAGTAAAAAAGATTGGGTTCGCTGTGATTTGTCTATCTGTATTCAACATTAAAATTTTAGTCTATAATAGATTTGTGCAAATCAGCAAATTTAGTCAATAATAGATTCGATTTTTTTTTCGTTTATTAATTGACGATATTAACCTTCTTCGGCTGATTCCTAACACTGTATCAAGTACTGAAGTTACTTTTTTCTTGATCCCGTTTTATCCAGTCATCCAAGGCAGAACGCATTACGTGTTTACTATTCATCTGTTGTACAGAAAAGTTGTTTTGGTGTAAAAAATTGGTGTAACCTATTAGCCTCTATATTAATCTGTAAGTTTAGTAAATTCAAATTGGTGGGACCTTGCAGTACCAAATCCGTTAAAGTTTAAAACAACCTATAATACAAATGTCGGTATGTCAGTAAGTCAAATCATATGTCGTTCTAATCCCTACAAAATCGGGAAGCAAAAACAAATTCGTGTACTGAAACTAACAGATTGCTTACACAAAGTGGTTTCCACTTAAAATAAATTCGCACATCCGCGAAATCAAGATCACCGAAGCTATTGTAGTCATTGCCCTCACAAACCTCCTCAATTGGCGACAAGACTTCAATGCGGTTGTCACTTTGGCCTAATAGAACAGTATTGTAAAAACGTTATGACACTTAAAAATAAAAAAGTGTGAATTTAACAAATTATTTCATCTCATTGCAATCTCTATTTGACCGAATTAGTATTAATTTATTCCTTTTGATTGCCGTTGCAATCAGCTCAATGAATTTTTTTCAATTAGCAGGTTCAAAATAGTATGCTTGTATTTGTTTATTTTGTACACACTTCAAGTAATAA
>QLIY01002765.1:5353-16458 GCA_003260075.1 Phallusia mammillata | reverse complement strand
TGATTTTTGAAGCAAATTGAAGCGTAATGGCGGCTGCTCAAGGAAGCCTCTAAAATGCATTGCGGGCAATGGGAAGATAGTGGAAAAATGTCGATAAATCTTGTTTTAAGCAATTTTGTAGCGATTTTTGCAGATATGATTTGTAGTTTAATACCCAGTGGGCACTGCGACGTCATTTTAACGTTATGATTTGGTTGCGATCATTGGTTGAAATTTCGGTTTCTGCTGTTTGATTTTGAAAGTTTTTTCGTTTTAAATATATAACTGTCGTTTGGGGGGGGGGAGGCACTGCCACATCATTTTAACGTTATGATTTGGTTGCGACCATTGGTTGAAATTTCGGGTTCTGCTGGTTGATTTTGAAAATTTTTTCGACGTAAATATATAACTGTCGTTTCAACGTCTTTGCCATGACATTGCAATGACGCCGAAAACAACAT
The DNA here is from genome assembly GCA_003260075.1 of Phallusia mammillata. NCBI lineage: Eukaryota > Metazoa > Chordata > Ascidiacea > Phlebobranchia > Ascidiidae > Phallusia > Phallusia mammillata. The sequence goes on along the minus strand of QLIY01002765.1, from coordinate 16,018 downwards.
TTAAGTGACGTCCATACATGACGTTGGTCAAACAATTTCTGCTAGTTGATTTTGAAAGTTTTTTTGATGTCAATATGTAACTGTCGTTTCAACGTCTTTACCATGACATTGCAATGACGTCGAAAAACAACATTTAAGTGACGTCCATACATGACGTTGGTCAAACGATTTCTGCTGGTTGATTTTGAAAGTTTTTTTGATGTCAATATGTAACTGTCGTTTCAAAGTCTTTACTATGACACTGCAATGACGTCGAAAAACAGCACTTTAGTGACGTCCGTACATGACGTCGGTCAAACGATTTCTGCTGGTTGACTTTGAAAGTTTTTTTGATGTGAATATGTAAATGTCGTTTCAACTAGTGATGCACCGAACCCGCCTAAAAAGGTTCAGGTCGAAACCGAATATTCGGCCACGAGGCCGAATAATTTCGGCCTAACCCAGGCCGAACCTAAATTCTCCGTTCTTATGGATGTTTTCAACTGAACCTTGTGTTGTTGATACGAGTGAACTCAATTATGACAAACCAAAAGCACTTTCACAATGCGTAAGCTTTACCAAACTTGTAATAATTTGCAGACAAAGTACTAAACTTAATTTATAGATAAACTTAATTATAGATAAAAACAAATACCGTAATTTTCCAAGTATAGTGCGCCCCCGTGCATAATACGCAGGGGGGGGGGGGGGGGGGGGGGGGGGGGGGGGGGGGGGGGGGGGGGGGGGGGGGGGGTATTTATGACGTTTCGTATCGGTCAAAATGATAGTTTAGACATTAATTCCATGTGATCAAAAAGTTCGGCTTCGGCCGAATTTTCAAACAAAGTTCGGGCCGAAACCGAAACATCGAAATCAGCGTATTCGGCCGAAATGTTGGCCAACCGAAACTTCGATGCATCACTAGTTTCAACGTCTTTACCATGACATTGCAATGACGTCGAACAACAACATTTAAGTGACGTCCATACATCACGTTGGTGAAATGATTTTTGCTGGTTGATTTTGAAAGTTGGGTTTCAATTTAGGGTACAAAATCTACGTCTTAATTACGTAACAACAAAAGCATAACAAACTATATGCCTTTTCTTCCGCCTCCACCTCTTCTGGGGGGGGGGGCAAATGATTTTTGCTGGTTGATTTTGAAAGTTGGGTTTCAATTTACGGTACAAAATCTACGTCTTAATTAGGTAACAAGAAAAGCATAACAAACTATATGCCTTTTCTTCCGCCTCCACCTCTTCTGGGGGGGGGGGAAAACAGCACTTTAGTTACGTCCTTACATGACGTCGGTCAAACGATTTCTGCTGGTTGATTTTGAAAGTTTTTTTGAATATGTAACTGTCGTTTGAACTAGTGATGCACCGAACACGCCTAAAAAGGTTCGGGCCGAAACCGAATATTCGGCCAAACCCAAGCCGAACCTAAATTCTCCGTTCTCATGGATGTTTTCAACTGAACCTTGTGTTGTCGATACGAGTGAACTCAATTATGACAAACCAAAATCACTTTCACAATGCGTAAGCTGTACTAAACTTGTAATAATTTGCAGACAAAGTACTAAACTTAATTTATAGATAGGGGGGGGGGTCTCCATTGTTTGAAACTTTTTTTAATTTTTTTTAAAGGAAACGTTTTCGGCTAAAAAAAAACACGTGTAAACAAAAAATGAAACCTACCTTGTACTGCTTTATAAAGACGGGTGTCTGTAAAAGCCCTTTCCCCCGGTTTCCTTTCATATTAAATATAGTCATCAGTTCGTTTGCCATCACTCTGTAATTGATTATATCATTATACTTTTTGTATTTGTAAGTATCTCTTGAACAGTCACCACCTCCGCGAAAAAAAACATGGTTCATAACAAACCAACGAGTTTTGTAAAAAATCGGGAATAACTTAAAATAATGTTTAAACCAGTGTTTCCCAACCTAACCATTGTTTATTTATTTATTTTTATGAAGTGTGATGTGTAAAAAAACTCAGTTTTGGGATCAGGGACTTTAAAGTCAGTGTTGGTAGCGTTGTGTTCGTACAGTGCAAATTATTAAATTAAAACAAATTAAATTAATGTGTCAGCAAACATTAAAAAACACTGGTCTAATGCTTGTGTAAAAGATTAACAAGAACAAAGACTGGCAAATATTCATAATATGTTTAATCAGATGGTAAACATACATTTTGTTCATAATTCACATTCTTGCACATGTTCAAAACAAAGGCAAAATTCAGTTTCCCTTAAGTTATGCCGTCAAAACCAAGAAACAATGAACACGAAAACATTGGGGGGGGGGGATAACATATGGTATACAGCTCTGTGGAATTAAATACTTGAGGTGTTGATTGATTTACTTGTCAAATGCGTATGTACATATCATAATCCTACATGTTTAATCAGATGGTAAACATACATTTTGTTCGTAATTCACATTCTTGCACATGTTCAAAACAAAGGCAAAATTCTGTTTCCCTTAAGTTATGCTGTCAAAACCAAGAAACAATGAACACGAAAACATTTACCTATTCAGCACTCGGTGTACACAATCTCTTGTTACTTCCGCCTATGCGTTTCAACAGTGAAACCTAAAAAAGCCATTGGGGGGGGGGTATATCATTATACTTTTTGTATTTGTAAGTATCTCTTGAACAGTCACCACCTCCGCGAAAAAAAACATGGTTCATAACAAACCAACGAGTTTTGTAAAAAATCGGGAATAACTTTAAATAATGTTTAAACTAGTGTTTTTCAACCTAACCATTGTTTATTTATTTATTTTTATGAAGTGTGATGTGTAAAAAAAACTCAGTTTTGGGATCAGGGACTTTAAAGTCAGTGTTGGTAGCGTTGGGTATGTACAGTACAAATTATGCTTGGAATGTGTCAGCAAACATTAAAAAACACTGGTCTAATGCTTGTGTAAAAGATTAACAAGAACAAAGACTGGCAAATATTCATAATATGTTTAATCAGATGGTAAACATACATTTTGTTCATAATTCACATTCTTGCACATGTTCAAAACAAAGGCAAAATTCAGTTTTCCTTAAGTTATGCCGTCAAAACCAAGAAACAATGAACACGAAAACATTTACCCTTCAGCACTCTGTGTACACAATCTCTTGTGTTACTTCCACCTATGCGTTTCAACAGTGAAACCTAAAAAAGCCATTTTAACATGTTTACATTACAGCTTTGTATAGTTGTATGTAACAATGCTTTGTGGTAAGACCCATAAATGTTTACTTCAACACTTTGAAAAATGTAAAGAAGCTTAATACGATTTATACGTTTACAAACCGTTTCATTGTATTTTTCGCTATCTTTCAGGTCAGCTTCAAGCCGTTTAAACTCCTCTTCGCTGTTGAGTTTTATTATTTTAAACTCCAGGTAAGTTTTGAGCAAGTGCCTTTTCCAGTTTTTCATTTACTTCCACCAAGTAGAAGAGAACCTTCTTGCAAGTCTAAAGAAAGATAAAACATAGCCGAAATGCATTTTTTGTGATTATTACCAAACACATTGAAAGTGTGTGACACATGCATTTCCTTTTAAAGTGTTTTTTCGAACAGTGTGCCACAAGATATCCTCGATGAAACCTCACAGTTCAATTAGTTTTCAAACTTGGACACACAAAGCAATACATTTTGTTTAGCACCAACCTATGGCTTTTTGCATGTAATAAACTGTGAACAAAACTTGCTGCTGTACACTTAATGTAAAACATAAGGTTAGGTTGTTATTGAAACTTTTTTTTAAACAATGTACCTACTTTTGTTTGAAATAGGAAACATCCCATAACCTTGGTCTGCAAAAAAGGGAGCATTGCATGACAATAAACTAAGATAAATATTTAAACACAGCTTTACTTTTATCAGAGTGAGTAGAATTGCTGCAACTGGAACTTGAGGGACTTTCAAAACCTAAACAATATGACAAAAGTAGATAAGATTAAGCAATGTATTACATTTCAACAAACTGAATGTGTTATATTCACTTTATACTTGGTAATAAATCTTTGATTGCATCACACACCAGAAATGAACAATTTGCACCATGTTTTATTTACCTTTCTCTACTTCTTTTCTGAGGGAGTTTGGGGTGAGGGATAGTGTTCTGCTGAGTGGTGGACCACTATCTGAAAATGAAACAAAAACAACACATTCTTGTGTAAGCATAAAAATGTGGCGATGCACAAAAAAATAACAAGATATAAAAATATTATAGTTAACACTTATTGAATCTGTAAAAAGTCTAAATGATATGTAATGTTTTTTAAAAAAATTGTCTGAACCTGCCTATTTTGCTTGCAATGATAAATTTGTACATCCTAATTAGATAAAGTTTGCTACATATTGATTTTATTTTAAGTACAAGGCTCAACAAGTTCGTGTATAAATACATAACTGTGGATCATACCCTTGTTACTACATTCTGAAAGACAACTTCTTTCTTTAGGTGGATTAGGAAGCAAAAAATTAATATCATCATCTGAATCTGTGACAAATTCTACAACAAACTGGTTGTAAAATGTTATGTTATATTTTTTACTAACATTTTAGCATTGTTTTACCAGAAACATAGTCTGCATTGGCAATTTTTTTGCCACAACTTCTTTTCTCATTTTCTTCTTTACTTTCAAATGTTAAATTGTACATGTCACATTTTTTTCGGGACTCTTGAAGAAAACACACCAAATGATTAAACACAAAATTCAATCTCACAATCACATAAATACCTTTAAATAGGTAGTGCCATAGCCACTGTAACTTAAGTTAGATGGGTATTGCCTGCCCTAAACTTATAATTAAGTCTAGTTTCTTTAAAAACCCACCATGTTGAAATTTGATTTTTTTAAGGGAAATGTTGTCTATTCTTCGGTCGGTTTAATCATAAGTTTTGCTGCACGCTCAGCCTGATTTTTTGGCCACAGCACTTCTTTTCCAGTTGTCCAGCACAAGGGAAAGGTGCCCTCCACTTCTCTTCCATTTTCAGTCCATACACATTTGCACCACATTTTTAAGAATTTGAAACACTGAAATCTTCCTAAGTTTCCTAAAAGATAAAAATACAAAAACTTTTTAAAAATCATGTCTAAGAGGAAAGCAAACAAATCCAGTTTTATATTTAAAACAAACAGCTTTTTTTGACAGCTGCTGTTTTGTTACAGTTGTAATTTTTCTTTTCAGCACACAGGGCTGAACACAGCCCGGTGGTACTAAATACCGCATGTGACTGCATGTGACCGCATGTTATCACACGGGAGGAATCTGTGAAGGACTTAAATATGCTTTTACCAAAAAATAATTTTGCGGACTTTTGAAAGCGCTGACGGTTAGAGCTATTAGGGTTGGGTGAAGGTTTGAAATTAAAATCAATCTAGAATCTGGTCTATTTTACCCCTAATGGGGCTGGAATTCTTACATTTCACATAACATGGTGTATTTTAAGAGGAATCACATGCGGTCACATGCGGCCACATGCGGTCACATGCGGTATTTAGTGCCACCCAACACAGCCTATGGCAAACAAGGTGGAATTGCATGGCCTAACAGAAAAATCAGACACATCACATTTGGACACAATGTAACAAACAAAGTTATCACCATCAAGATCTTTTACAAAAGCATAATTGTTGCTCGTTAACAAAAAGCACCCATTAATAAAATCGGGAGCAACTTTTAGTGTGAACTTTTGGCTGCAGTGTGCATTTCTTGAAAGCTCATACTCTTTTAATCTTTTAACAATTTGGGCACCGGGATTGCAAGAGTTTCGCACAAGTCGCTTGAGTGTTTTCATATAATTCTCAAAAGAAAAGGCCGAAATGGTATGAAGTGAGTGAGGTTTTAAAGTGTTGATAATCATCAACCAAGTGTAACAAATTGTGGACATTATAAACACAAAAACTTTTTCCACAAAATGTTTCACAATTTTTAACAAAAAACTTTAAAACTGAAGAAGCATAACTTGCATATTTTTCTTGTATAGCTGGGTTATCATCAAGCAAAACACTCATGGAAATATGCAGTGATAAAAAATGTATGTAAGCTCTCTTTTTAAGTACATCTCGTAGTGGAACAGGGCCTCTATAAAGCAAGAACTGTCTAAATTTGGTTGCTTTCCATCGCTTAACATCATCCATTGACCTAGGTTGCCTAACAAATTTCTTCGGCAGTCGCAATGAGGTCATATTTGCTGAAAGAAAGTTTAATTGATTTGCTGACAACCGACATACCCGAGGACCCTTTTTGAGAAAAAGCAACATGCGCTTTACCACACCCAAGCAAACTAAATGCATGTAGTCAAGGGAAAATGATTGAATACAGTTGATGCCTGCCTTGGTTAAGGGTGATACACACACCTGGTGGTTGATGTACTCGCCTCTTGCAAACTTATCATCAGTGCGTGCTTCAACTGTTGCATCAGTTTGGTTGTACATAACTCGCTTTTCCCAGCCCCCTTTAATTGTACATCTTTCACAACCATAATAAGAGTTGTGTGGTTTTATGCACTTGTGATGCTCTTGCAGGTGCATCACATACAAATGCTTTGATTGATACTGGAAACACTATACCACAATGAATGACTGATTTACTGAAGTAATGTTCTTGCATCATTTGGAACACTAAGACCATGACATTGCAAAATACCCAAAAGTTCGTTTAAGGATCTTCGCGCGCAGTAGTTGCGTGTAGCCCACTCAGCCAAGTCTTTTTGAATATTTTTTCCGCTGTTGCTTCAACGGCAGAATTGCCACCGTCACTACTTTTAATGACAGACAAAGGTATTTCAGGTTCTGATTCCTCACAAATTATTGCGACACATGAAGCAATCAAAAAAATTTTGAATTTTTTTTAAACCTTTCAAGTCGCCTGACCGACCCATTCTGGACGGTAGATACTTGAACACCAAAAACTAGCGGCACTGGAGTCCGGTTTACTTGAGGTCAAGAAGGTAACGTCAGGTCAAATGTTTGGAAAATGCTTGTTTTTAACCTTATTTATGATTTTAAACTTTCACTTGACCCTAAAAGCCCTAACCGCCGGCATTTCTACAAGTCTGCAAAAAAAAGATAACAAAATTAAACTATTATAAACTATTTGGTATTTGACCTCCGGTGCTGCTAGTTTTTAGTGTTTAAGTACCTACTATCCTGGACAGTCGGCAGTAAAACATAAACGGTTTGACATAAATTCAAATTTTTTCACTGGCCAACTCTAGACTTCTGTCAGATACAGCATGCAAAGTTTCAGATCATTCCAATAAGCAAATCGAAACTGAGAAGCACACATCGTATGTCGAAATTAGAACCAATATCGAACATCAACCGAGCGTCGCCCCAAAGTACTAGATTCACACTAGCCATAATAGTGACCACAACAATATTTCACATGTTACAGTTAAAGCCTACTACAATATCGTCACAATAAATCATTGCCTAATGTTCGAGCAATTCGGACAGATCACAAATACGCAATACTATTCGCAGAGTGCGCGTTGCCCAAATAAGTCACCACATCAATTCATTTTTTTGTATGGGTCACGTGTCACCTTGGGTTTCCGCCCATTGCCCGATTAGCACCCCACATTTTTTTCGAAACGCCTGCCTGGTTGCGGTCAAAGTCCCTTAATCGTGGCTCGAGCGTTATCGTGAGGAATGTTATAAATGTTTTGCTATGTAAGCAAACAGAAGATGTCGTATTGTCTTTCATTTCCTTACTAACATCAAAAACACATTCCTTGGAGAAAGGGGTCACTTCTCTTGCACAGTTTTGTGATGAACATATTAACATAGATTATTTTTATTGATCACCGTAGTTATTCTGTATTCAGTTTTTAAGACGGTCACTTTGTTTATTGGCGCTCTAACCCGCACAATATTAAGTATGTGTCTAGGAAACTAGCAGCAAACAAGCTGTTAAAAAGAGAGGTAATATTCATGCTACACGATGAAACAAAACACCTATGGGTAGAAGGGTAATGCGTGGTAAAACAGCGAGAAAATAACACTGCATTTAACGCGCAATAATGGAATCAATGGTTCATGCAAAAACTATAGTACATTTGGGTGATAAACAGCAAGGTTACATCTGTTAGTAAGTTTGATTTGCGTTAGGGCCTGAGAACTTAGCACCAACGCACCCCGGGCAAACAGCGGAAAAAAAGGCTCCAGCAAACACACAAAACATCGCATATCTTCAGTTCTGGTGAAGGTAGATAGGTAAAATTACACACCTGTACTAAGTCGAGTATGCAGAATTTAAAAATGCAAAAAAAAAATGCCACAAAATTAAAAAAATTTGGGTCGAAATATCCCGATTTTGGTAACTTAAAGTAAAACGGGAAAATAAAATATAGATCTTTTTTTTTTTGAAAAGCTTAACGTTTCTGAAAATCAAAGTGATATGCGCCAAATTTCGGGGCGGCTGGTTAAAAAAATGCAATTTATCAGAAAAAATTTATGACGTAAAAAGGTAACAGTTTAGGTTTGGCGCTCAAATTTTGGGGTCAAATCCCAACGGATTTGAATGAAACTTGCAGGAAATGCAAATGAGGGTCATTACATTGCACAGAAAAAATATCTACTTAAAAAGACCTAATGGTAAAAATTGATAACCGATTAAATGTTATTACTGCCAAATTACATTTTGGAATAAGTACGATCTTCAGTTTATCTTTAAAAAACGCAAGAAATTGACACTTAAATGCAATGAATCACACACATATGCAATTATGAGGTATTTAGGCTACTATATTGTAAAAATCAGAAGAAAACATTGATCCTGAGCGAAATATTAATCATACGAAACTGAATAGTGCCATAACGACCAACGCTTGTCCTATTTTGAGGCGGATTTTTAGCTATTCTGTTAAAACGGGAAAATGCCACTGCCATATCCTTTTTCTGTAGCGCATGCCGTTTTCAAACAGCCCTAAATCGTTATTCTAACTTCGGGGCCACTGCTCGTAATATTCACTTGAAGTTCATAACTCGCGCATATTGCCGCCGTCCCGCTCGCCAGCAAACAATGACGCGCGACCGATCAAAATGGCGAACTAAACAAAGCCGAACAGAAAAATTTGCACGAAATACTTTTCGAGGAATTAACAAACCAACGATGGCACTCGCTTAAAAAATAATCAAAACCACAAATATTCATGCGCTTATGAATATGACTGCTTAATGCTCTTTGGTTGTGGCGTCGGTGTGGTCAGTGCTGGTGCTGCTTTGCTCCTCGGTGGCGTCGGTGTGGTCGGTGCTGGTGCTGCTTTGCACCTGGGTGTCTGTGGTGGTTGTGGCATCGGTGTGGTCGGTGCTGGTGCTGAGCTTTAAGTTTTTTTTTGCAGAAGCAACTTATTATAAAAACTAACCCGGGGTTTTACCAACAATCTTGCCGCCTGGGCATAGCTTTGGCGGACCTCCGTTGCCTTCTTTTTCTGGGTATCTGATCCTGGGAAATCAGACAACGCAGGAAAACCCTCGGAAAGTGATACCTCAGTTTGTTTCCCAACTAACTTCGGAAGTGTTGGTGGTGTAATCCATTCCTCAAATAAACGGTCAGTCCATCATCGGAGAGGTGAACCTTGGCTTACCACAGCTCGGGTGTGTTTGGTACAGCGAGGTCCAAATACGTGACATTGCTTTGACTGTGACTATAAATTACTCAAATGAAACATGACCATATTAATGACTGAATAGCAAGTGTGTTAGTTGTGGTCATTGTTATAACTAGTTATTCTTAATGTGGTCCAACTGAAATACTTTTCGACTCATTTATTACTATTTTGTACCATGTATTGTTGTTGTGTCTTGCCGTATTTACAACCGCTTCGTTTCGAGGCCGTGTCACGTGTGTTGTTGCGCCACAGTATTACTGCACGTTATTGAGTTTGGCCCTTTGCCATGCAAGTAAACAAAATTCCTTAATGATACCCGAGTGTAACATTAATGCGTAACAAAAATTACGTCACAATGGAGTTGCTAAAGATTCGTATTACTTGTTTTTCTGCGGAAAACAATGGCTGAAAATCTAGAAATTTGGATTTTTTGTATATTGCCAACTTATATGTTCAATAAAGGCTAAAATTTGGATCAGCATCCCCAGAAATTTTAGGCACGAGCCGCCACTGTTATACACAACAGATTGCTTTATAGCAGAAGGAAGTCAAGTATAGTATGTTGTTACTTAGGCACCATCACAAATANAAACAAAAATTGCCAACAAATGGCCACAAAGATTAAACATTATATATATTGCACAAACTTTTCAGAGGTGAAAGCAGCAGACGCTGGAGAAAATGTCCAGTAAAAGATTGTGGACAATATTACAAAAATGTCACATATCACAGCAAGAAACACCCAGATGTGCCTGTTGAAGATTATTTTTATGACAGAGCAAACAACTTGAAAAAACATACAGCGGATATCAATGCTGTTTTTGCAAACAAGTCATAATGGGTTTGCAAAGTCATCTCACAACAATGCATAAAGATCTTGACAAAAAGAGGACATAAAACAATTAGAGCAGAAATGCATCATAAAATCTAGTTCATTACAAACTGTTTTAAAAACATATCAAGAAACAATCAACACAATTGGAATTGGAAAGCGTCAAGCAACCGATGCTAAAACAGCTCAACAGTATACAAAGCAACTAAATTGTATGCTTCAAGAT
>QLIY01002764.1:0-16460 GCA_003260075.1 Phallusia mammillata | reverse complement strand
CAGCAAGTCAACTGCTCGAGCAATTACCAGACAACAATCACACAACGCAAGTGATTTTGTTAGTTAACACACGTGCACACACATACTAAAACAGGTGTTCGTGACAAACCAAACTTTTATAGTGTAGGCTGTAGGTGTAATATTAAAAAATACAGATTATAAAGTCGTAGCCGAGATGTTCTGTCTGGAGAGCGTAATAACGGAGTTTACGGGCGATCACCGTAGGTCAGTGGTGCACAACCTGCGGTAGTGATAATGTATTATAACATATATAATGGCGGTCGTGAGTTGAATAAAACTCTTGTGCTGAATGTTTGACAAACAAACAGGCAATAAACAACGTTAAAAAAAGATAGTGGCGTCATCAACAGTGAAGACTGATTGCAAAATCGTTTAGCAAAAACAATAAACAAAGTAAGAAATCATCCAGGACTTTTAGGCACCAGTTGGGATATAGCCTATCTAACTTTCTCCAATCAGTTAGTAATAAAAAAAAAAGAATATGGAGACACTTGGCGGTCGGTAAATAAGGAACTGTCATGCGGCCATCATCGCCAAAAGGTTGTACTTCCTTGCGTGCGTAGGCAAACAACCATTCTGTTTCAGTGGCTGTTCAAATTTTAAAGAGGTATATCGATGACATTATCATTGACAACACAAAACAGATAGAAACTTCTCTTAAAAGGGTATTTGAATATAACGGACAGACACTTGCGTTCAGGAAAGTGTCAACTGAGGAAGAAGGTATAATGCTTTGGAGTTGCTGGATGTAAATCACGTAACGAAAAAAAGTTCAGCCAAAGATTCATCACAAGGGTTTTATCACTACATTAAACCGATAGCAAACTGATAGCAATAGCAAACCAATGTTCTGAATCGACAACCACATTACCCGCCGTCGGTTTTCAAATCCATAGTTTTTGGCGAAGCGATTTGCCTAAAAGAATTCGACGTAGGCTATATAAACAGCTTTATCAAACCCAAGAAAAACAACCCAGCAGACACAAGTACGTCGTTTAGACGTCAAATTGTGGTCCCGGCCCGTGGTCGAAATGTGATACAGTTTTTGGTCGAAAGTGCAAATTCAAAAGACGCTGGACGTTCTATTGACGTCCAAAAATGTTTCTTTTTTTCACCAGTGCTCAAAATATGGGCAGTTTTTGGTCGAAAGTGCAAATTCAAAAGACGTCGAAAACAGACCTTAATCAGACGTGTTTAGCTGGACGTTATATATAAGTCCAAATATGCTCGTCCCCTGTCGGCCTACGTTTGGATGACCTTCCTACGTCGACATTTGGTCGAAAATTCGCATCTGAAATATGCCTGTTCTTGCCTGACGACGTCAATCTTTCGTCTGTACAAGAGGTAGTCTTCGACCTTCAAGTTGAAAACAATTTTAATAGAAGGAAAATAACGCACAAAAAGGTTTACGACTTGAAGGTTTTAATTTAGGCCGGGGAGCTAGAGCTGGAGGACGGGCGACCTCCTTTTCTTCCGGGGGCATGATTTAAATAATCCCCCACATGCTTTGAATAATCGACCTCTTTCAAATCGGGATAAAGTTCCCTCACTGGTTCTGCAAAAACATGTTTTAAGATAAAATGTACCAGATTTGCAGTAATACAAACAGTTCTTTTAAACTACTTTTGAATTGAAAAAAACAAACAGTGCAACCATAACCCCAAAGCAAGTACAGGCTATAGGCCCCCTCCCTGAAGGACAAGATGTACACACAACTCACCAAGTACAACTTTAAATAACGGCGATCTGGCGAAGGCGACTTTGCCATGTCTCCCTTGCAGGTTCATGTTGGCCATGAATGCAGTTGCCAACATCCTACAAAAGAAAGTTATAAAGTTAACACATAAAAAAGCCTACTGTTTGCACATACTGATACTTTTAAAGCAACACAAGTATAATAACTTTTTTACAGACAAAAAAAAATTGTTCCTACCTGTTCAATATTTTATTAACGTTATCCCTTGCCGTCGTCCCACCAATAATTTTTGATTGTTGTATCTAAAAAACATCTATATTTATGCATTGCCTTTGAATGTACCGAAGGACCTTTTTAAAAAGTACGAGTTTTTGCAAAACACATGAAAAGCTTCCTGCATATGATTAGAACAGGCTATGCTTTTTAAGAAGGTTGTTTTTTGCATTGCAATTCGTTTTAATGCTGAAATGAGTGCAAACTCGGCTTTATTAAAAAAAGGAATTGTTATCCCACTAGCGTAGCCTACACTAGCAAGTTGCCACCTCACGCATGTCAATTCTTACCAGTATGCATCGTCGTTCTTCATTTTCCATTTTACACTCCAAAGCTTATAACATTTCCAAATTATTAATTTCTTCAAGATGAAAGAGGTCGGTTTTGGGCAGTTGTTTTTGTCCCGTTCTGTCCTCTTTTTCGGTCAACAATTTTAGCATGTAGAATAGCCTAACTTTTTTTGAAATCCTACGCAATATCATACCCTGAATAATTCTCACATACAGTTGCACACAGCATACTTCAATACATTCATCACCATGTTTGAACTAGTGATACACCGAAGTTTNATTATACGTGTTTAGCTGGACGTTCTATAGACGTCCAAATATGCTCGTCCCCTGTCGGCCTACGTTTGGATGACCTTCTTACGTCGACATTTGGTCGAAAATTCGCATCTGGAATATGCCTGTTCTTGCCTGACGACGTCAATATTTCGTCTGTACAGGACGTAGTCTACGACCTTCAAGTTGAAAACAATTTTTATAGAAGGAAAAGAACGCATAAAAAGGTTTACGGTTTGAAGGTTTCAATTTAGGCCGGGGAGCTAGAGCTGGAGGACGGGCGACCTCCTTTTCTTCTGGGGGCATGCTTCAAATAATCCCCCACATGCTTTGAATAATCGACCTCTTTCAAATCGGGATAAAGTTCCCTCACTGCTTCTGCAAAAACATGTTTTAAAATAAAATGTATCAGATTTGCAGTAACACAAACAGTTCTTTTAGACTACTTTTGTGTTTAAAAACAAACAAACAGTGAAACCATTTTACTAAATATATAACCCCAAAGCAAGTACAGGCTATTGGTCCCCTTCCTGGAGGACAAGAAGTACACACAACTCACCAAGTACAACTTTAAATAACGGGGATTTGGTGAAGGCGACTTTGCCATGTCCCCCTTGCAGGTTCATGTTGGCCATGAATGCAGTTGCAAACATCCTACAAAAGAAAGATAAAGTTAACACAGAAAAAGCCTACTGTTTGCACATACTGATACTTTTAAAGCAACACAAGTATAATAACTTTTTTACAGTCATAAAAAATTAAATTGTTCCTACCTGTTCAATATTTTATTAACATTATCCCTTGCCGTCGTCCCACCAATAAGTTTCAATTGTTGTATCTAAAAATCATCTACATTTATGCATTGCCTTTGAATGTACTTAAAGGATCCTTTAAAAAAGTACGAGTTTTTGCAAAACACATGAAAAGCATCCTGCATATGATTAGAACAGGATATGCTTCTTAAGAAGGTTGTTTTTGGAAGGTTCGTTTTAATGCTGAAATAAGTGCAAACTCCGCTTTATTAAAAAAAGGAATTGTTATCCCACTAGCGTACAGTAGCAAGTTGCCACCACGCACATGTCAATTCTCACCAGTATGCATCGTTGTTCTTCATTTTCCATTTTACACTCCAAAGCTTTTAACATTTCCAAATTATCAATTTCTTCAAGATGAAACAGGTCGGTTTTGGGCAGTTGTTTTTGTCCCATTCTGTCCACTTTTTCCGTCAACAATTTTAGCATGTAGAATACCTTTTTTTGAAATCCTACGCAATATTATACCCAGAATATTTCTCAAATACAGTTGCACACAGCATACTTCAATACATTCATCACCATGTTTAAACCATTTCAAAAAAAGGCAAAGCATTTACATTTAAAAAAGGCAAAACAGCATGATCAAACAAAGCCATAACACTCTCAACAATTTATAAATGGAGTTTAAATAAATTCTAACGCACAATGTCAAACCTTTGACCAATCACATTGCAAGACTAAGCACAAAACATCCAAACTTACTTCGTTGTGACAATGCAGTAGGAGTTCCGCTGACATCTATAAAATTAAAAAAATGTTTAACTTGAAAGAATTAAGTCCCTCTTTTAACTAAAGCAGCGGTTCCCAAACTGGGGTCCGCGGTCCTTTAGGGGTCCGTGAGGCAATTTTGGGGGGACCGCGAAGCGGTTGAAGAAGTCAGTTTGTGCCACTAAATAAGTTTAAATCAAAGTAGAATTGAGAATCGACTGTCTCCATTGCTAAACAATGGCCTTTATTGAATGACAACTATCAAAAATGCAATTGTTCGCGCACAATCGTAATGTTTTTGTCCTGTTTGTGATGTCACATGCTGTCTTTGAATGATTGTTATGCGCAATTTTGCATAACTAGTTAAATCCTGCAATCAACTTTTGTTTTTATGAAATAGCATTTAGCTTAAGGACCGCGAGCCCTCGAAATAATGGCAAAGGGACCGTTTTAAATAAAATATGAAAAAGTTTGGGAACCACTGAACTAAAGAAACCAGTATATGTATTTTGTTTCAAAATATTTTTTTATGATCACAACAGATATATACACAAAACAATATATATAACTGTCACAAACCTTGGTGTGTAGGCTACTTGCAATAGGTGAGTCACACAGTTCATTCGAAGACGTCTCAATTTCACCTAATTTGAACATAGTTTAATAATATGACCCATTTTTAGGGCCAATAGCGTAGCCGCACAGCCTACTTTTGATAAACTACCACACATAAAAAACATGGACAATAACCCACAAGTATGTAGATACAACATGTTTACCATTTCGCTCCAAGATTTTTAACAAAGAAGTTACAGCTCCGCGTGTGATATTATATTTAATACACCAGTTTGTTAGTTCTTCCTGCAAAGTTCCATTTAATGGTTTAGCCACTGTATCTTCTGTCAACAAGCATTCACAGGCGCACATCGTTGAGGAGTCACTCTTGTAGTGATCTTCGAAATCAATATCCATCCCTGAGTCTGGAGTAACCTGACTGCCATCATCATGTGTATCTTCAAGTAACGTCACAGTGCGACAAACAGTCACCATCACTTGACGATGGTTCAAAACATAGCATTAACAGCTTTATTTATTCTCCTGTATCGCCTCCAATGCGCCATATTCGAGTGTATGTTCAGCGAAGAAAACACAAAAAAAATTACTGCGAGAATAACTGCAAAAAGAGAAACCTTAACTCCAACCTCACGTTTCTGACTGTCTTCCTTTGCACACTCCGTGAGACTTGCGCGGGAAATATTACATCACCGATTTTGTGTGGGAAGAAGTTGGTGCGTCAAACAAAATTTCAAAATCGACACAAAGCAAGTCACCGCGGGAGATAACGATAACCAGATCACGCATCAAAAGAATTTCCTCATTATGAGTGCGTTAATACCCAAGGGAGTAACAGCGATAAGGAGCGCTGTCAGAAAAGCGCGGTCCGCGGTATGATAAATATCGTTAAATTCGCAAAAAAGATCGCCACTTTATGAAGTGGAAGTTATAATAAAGTTATAGAATGACCTACAGGTCACCAGCGTTTTTAACAAGCTATATAATTTAAAAGACTCAGTTTAAAAGTCATAATCAAAACATATATTAAGATTTCTGCGTCTCCATACGTCGGTAACTAGTTCTTACATGACCGAAAAAATGTACCAAAATTGGATTGTTTCAAGACGAACATAACATGTACAAATCTTGACGTCGAGAACCAGTTAAGATTTTTACGTATTTGGACGTCGATAATTAGTTCCGAAGTGACCGTAAAAAATCTACCAAAACTGGACTGTTTCACGACGTAGGTCCTACATAAAATGTACAAATCTTGACGTCGATAATCTGTTAAGATATCTACGTCTTTGGACTTTGAAACTTAGAAAAACACTGACCGACCTTAAATCTACGCGATTTTGACCTCCAATCGACGTACAGAAAAGTCCGAAAATTGGACATGTGACTTTGGTCTCTATTTTGCACAAATATGGATGTGTGATCGACGTGCTAACAGGGACCTGAAATATACCAAAACTGAACGCCTAAAAGACGTCGATGTTTTGGACCGGCGGCGACCAAACGTCGAAATTGGTCGAATCGAGGTCGCGACCACATTTCGACATCTATTAAAACGTCGAAATGACGTCTTGTGTCTGCTGGGTAGCCTACCCTTAAGTTCCCATAAATGGTTTTTCACGCAGTTTTTTAATGTTAAAGCTTTTTTGAGACAATTTTAGATCACCACAACGGGAATTATAGTCGTTTGAGCTAGGTTTATGCAAACGCAAGTTAGAGCTTGTGTGGTTTTTGTACGAGTGTTTATACTATGCAGCCCCCCCCCCAGTGCGACAAACAGTCACCATCACTTGACGATGGTTCAAAACATAGCAACATAGCGGGAAATATTACATCACCGATTTTGTGTGGGAAGAAGTTGGTGCGTCAAACAAAATTTCAAAATCGACACAAAGCAAGTCACCGCGGGAGATAACGATAACCAGATCACGCATCAAANGGAGTCGAACCGGAACTGAACCCGAACCCGCGAACCGGTTTGAGCGGTTAATTTCATTAAACCCGAACCGAACCCGAACCGCTAATTACGATTTTCTAAAAACCCGAACCGGAGTTGAACCCCATATTTTGTTTGGCGTTGGACCCGAACCGGAACTGAACCAGTAAAAAATGCAGTCTGTTTTATATTTTGTGATTTTTTTTCAAAACACGAGATAACACTTATAGGGCGTGTCAACCCCCCCCCCAAAATCTTGTGGGGTTTGATAAGGCCAGGAAGATGATAGGTAGAATTATATTGAAACGAATGAAAATTTAAACCGGTTTAAAACCGCAAACAGGTTCGGACCGGATAATTTGCCCAAACCGGAACAAAACCCGAACCCGAAAATATACATTTTTAAAAACCTGAACCGAACCCGAACCCTTAAAAACAAAACGAAGTGAACCCGAACCGAACCTGAACCCGTATGACAAGCGGTTCGACTCCCTGCTATGCAGTATGTGTGAAAAAAACAGAAACTCACTTAAACTTGTGCGAAATCAAAACAAATGCGAAAAAGGCGATACCCAATACAGCAGTATCGACAAATACCAAGCCTGCTCAGCATATTCAAATATGAAATATTTATTTTATTGAAAAAAATGTTAAGTTGTAAAATTCTGTTACCACTTGCGTGTGATAAACATTAAACACCCTACCGAAATAGAAATAATGCGTTCGCGCCATTTTATCACGTGACGTTTAGTTCCTCGTGTTGTGGTGACGTAATGTTTGTTTTCTGAACGTTTTGCTAAGTTCTGGCTTCTGAGAAGGTAGAAAACAGACCAAAGAGGAACTTCAATAACCTTTGTCATCGCGCCTTGTTATTGTTGATTAACTGGTAAACGATTTGTTTGTATCACGGTTATTTTTTAAAGTTGTGCCCAATAATAAATATTTATAGGTATTTGTTTTGTTATTATTGCACTTATGATGCATGCACTGTTTTGGGATGCCAATGCCATACTTTTTATTACAAGCTAAAAAAATTAATCCTAGTTGTGTGAATGCCAAAAATCTTTTCTTTCATTATCAGCATGTGTTTTAGTAATAAATTGGTTGTGTTATAATGGCCACAGAACAAAATGATGGCTTGTCTGACTCACAGGAATCTTTCTCCGATTTCTGGACCACTACTTTTCAAATTCCTGACCTAAATGATGTGGATTTGGAGGGTATTGAATTGGCTGAAATTGTAAAGAAGTGTGAGGAAGCTGTTCCAAATGAGAATTTTAAGGTTGAAACTCCAACCGTTTTAGACACAGATGTAAACATTGTGAAGAAGGAATTTGTTAAACAGCGACCGGTACCTTCCCAAATTATTGATAAGAAAGTTCCGTTTTTGTGTGTGGAAAGTTTCTCTGGGGAACATGATTTTCAGGTTGTTTTTCCTCATGACAAAAGCCCCATAACAAAATGCATTCATCATACATATTCCCCAGATCTGAAAAAGCTGTTTGCGAAAATGGGAGAACGGTGCCCTTTGCATTTTACTTGTGCCTCCCCTCCCCCACCTGGCACTGTAATTAGGGCAGTACCAGTCTTCAGACAGTCTGAAAATATGATGGATATTGTAACCCGCTGCATTAACCATACACTTCAAGATAAATCATCACATGAAGCAACAAGTCATTTTATCCGTGCAGAAATGCCTGATGCTATGGTAGAGTATAGCAACACAGTTCATGGAAGAGAGAGTGTTACAGTGCTCTACCAGACTCCTGACTCGGGAAAAGAGAACACAATGCTCCTATATCGCTTTATGTGCAACTCCAGTTGCCCTACTGGTATTAACCGCCGTCCAGTATCTTTGGTGTTGACATTGGAGTCAGACACTGGAGAGGTTTTAGGCAGGAGTGTGATTGACATCCATGTTAGCTCCTGTCCAGGAAGGGATCGTACTGGGGAAGAAACCAAAGCTCAAGCACCACATATGAAGAAGCAAATCAAGAAAAGATTTGTCAATAAGCGAAAACATGAAGCTCCCAAGGAGAAGGATGATGACAATGATTTGTATTATCTGCCAGTCAAAGGAAGAGAGAAATATGAGCTGCTAAAGAAAATGAAAATTGCTCTGGATCTTGAGGAACTTGTTACTCCGGAACAGAAACAAAACTATTATGCTCAAGAGGAAGAAAATCAAAGGTCTATTGTGTGATATTTTTCTACATTTTGCACTGTATTTTTTATTTCTATTTTAGGTGCAAACAAAACTGCCAATCGTTTCTGCTTTTTTGTAGTCCATGGCAATTTTTTTACCTTTTAATATAGGTTTTACAAAGTACATTCTTGTCCATGCCAACAATCAACCATTTTTGAAGTTTGTTTTTAGATCATCGTTTCACTTTTAGCTTTGTGCAGTTGTAATTGTTTTTGGATTATTTCTCAGTGTATTTTTGCTTTCGCTGCTAAGTTTCAATCATTTGTGTGTTTTTTTAAATATGAACCAGCCTTTTTCCATTGTTGGTTTTAGTACAAATATTTTTTCTGTATATATGCGCCTGGTTCATGTTGCCTTTTATTCTCCTTAAGTGTGACATATTTGCCTACGTGTCTTTTTTTATGATGCTGAAATAAACACCTTTGTTGGCCACAGCTGTGAAGAGGTGTTATTTCTGGAACTTATTTTTTTCTTGCTTGGTTTGTTTTCTTCGTTATGCTGGCTAAGTTGGTAGATTTTCTGTTTAGGAAGAGTGGATTACACTTCTTTATATTTATCACTTGATAGATTGATTTTAGAATTGAAAAGTTTGACCCAGCACAAAATCAACCTGCTTTAAACATTTTGAAAACGGCTGCACTGAAAAGCACATAACTGATGTTAGCGTTTGAAAGTGTCGGGCTGTATGAGGTGGTCAGCATTTGTTTACCCTTCAATGTTAATATTGTGTCCCTGGGCTGTTTAGGTTAGAACTACAAATCTAATGTTATATATTAATTTAGACAACAGTGAATAAGTGAACGCTTTTTGATCCTGACCATGTGCTTTTGCTTGCAGCCAAATATGTGTGTTGTGGTTTGTCTTTTCTATAGATCACTTTTCTAGACTTAAGTTTCTTTAAAATAACGGGCTTGATTCGGGCCTGGCTTTACAATATTTTGCGCTCTATTTTCAGGGCCGTTTACAACTCTGTTTCCGCAGCATTACCATCGAATTAGTGTGACTATAATTTACTTGTTAAAGTCCCAGTCCTACATAGATCCCTGCCGTGGGTTTGGTTCCCACCGCAGGCTAGATTTAAACCATTGAGTGGACTGTCTGGTAAACACACCTGTTTGTGGGCAAGGCAGCCGTCCCACCGATTGCTCTTGCTCTGCGTGGTGAGCACCTGGGCTACAACGGCATGTACAAATACGTTTTAAAATGTAAAAAAATTAAATGCAAAAATTACTGCATTGGACGACCGGCCTAAAATTGCAAAAGGGACCTGCAATCGTTTTAATTGTACCCAATTAGGATTTGTTATTTGGGGCCCGTGAAAGGTCTGCAAACAATTGGATGTAAAATTTAAAACAAATTTGAAAAAGGTAAAGCGAAAGAGAAGATATGACACATTCAAGACTTACAACGTAGACTTTAATTGTTGTAACCATTTTACATTTTTTATTTCCGGTGCATTAAACCCAGAATTTCACAAACTTCGCTTGATTTTGGGATGCCTGTTTTTGTAACGAGGTCATTTGTTTCTCAACTTCGTTGCGTTTTATATTTCCGCTTTGCGTTAAATTGTTGCGAATGCTAATTTCATCACAAGTTAACTTTCTTGTGATAATGGTTGATTTAGTTTGTGACATACATTATTTTGTCAAACCACTGCTGGCTGATAACGCAACGAACCCGCTTTGGGCCAAATGAGATTGTTTGGTCGAAAAAACGAGAAATATCTGTTCGATTTTAGACCATTCCCAATCTGGCATAACAATTCACATTAATTTAACCGATGGGGTTTACTGAATCAGAAGCAAATGTACCCCATTCCACTAACATTTTTCATACACCTATAATGAGCATAGGGGCACATCAGGATATTTCACAAAAGGAGATTTTAAGATAACGTTATAATTTAGGAATTTCCCTAATGACGCTCTATGACGTCATTTAACTCGCTTTCAGTATTTTCTCCTATGTGTGCGTGGCCGCACGCGAATTCTCGTAATTTACGAACAACTAGTAGTTGTTTTGTTACCTATTCCGTTTTCCGATCCAATATGTATCTTTGGGTAGTAACGTGCTTTGTCCAGAGTTGTAAGCGGACCCGAGTACAAGCCCGAAACCCGGTCAAACTTGCAAATTTGGCACTTTCCGCAGTTCAATGGCGCTAGGCTAAGGCGAGCGGCATCAGCTTCTATAACCGGTTACCTATTTGGCAAAACGGAAGTTCTGAAGTTTCCTGGTAATGCCGCTACTATCTACCTTTTACCATAGAGAAACTACAGCTGCAAGATAAGCGTGACTGTAGCGTGATCAAAATATGATGGTTTATTAATAGAGATCGATATCAACTTGTAAATGCCTCCTGTTAAGTTGCGCAATTACGACCACATTATGCTCTTAGTCTGAACCAGTGGTTCCCAACCGGGGTGCCGCGGCACACTGGGGTGCCAATTGCAATGCTCAGGGGTGCCGCGAGATATTGACATTGCAATACTGCGACCCATTCTTTATTTTAATTTTAACCCCTTATTTGCGATTTTTACCCCCCCCCCCCCCCCCCCCCCCCCCCCCCCCCCCCCCCCCCCCCCCCCCCCCCCCCCCCCCCCCCCCCCCCCCCCCCCCCCCCTCGCAGTTATTCCCGACTCCATTCTGGAGAGTCGCTGGCGGTAAGTATAGATACTCCGCGGTAAGCCTTTGTTTTCTGGCCCAGGAAAAACAGTGAAGAAGATTTCGACTCGTTGCGTTTCTTTCCATAAAAAAGTTTGAATAGCATAACGATGGAAAATTCAAGCTGATGCTTCTCGACGGGTTCCGGATAAAAAATGAAAATGAATATCTTTGCGTTGGAAAGAAAGCTATTGTGCTTTTGTTGCAGTTTTCCTCGTCATACCTATGTGAGAGTGGATTTTCCGTATCAACGAACATAAAAACTAAAAAACGAGAACGACTACTTATGGTCGAGGAAGAAATGCGGGTGGTTTTATCGAATGTGCCTTCACACATTAAGGCACTTTGTGCAAGAAGCCAAGCCCAAATTTCACACTAACTTTTGAACAAATACATTTATTTACGCGCGCTATTCTGCACAAATTTACGTATACGTCAAAAATGAAAACACATGTTCTCATAACAATGATCGAATATTTGCAACAAGCAAATTTTTAGATGATTGCACGATTCATTTCTATAATTGTTACATCACAATCGACGTTAAGATAAGCCATTCAAAAAGGATAAAAAGAAAGGCTTTCAGACAACGACTTCCGTTAGCGGAAAACAGCTCTGTGGGCGGTCCGCCTACCCCACTGATCTAGAAAAAAGATCAGTGGCCTACCCCCCTGAACAAGCTACTGTTTATAGATATACATTAGTTTAGCGTTGCCATTCGTCCGGATTTTTCCTGACATGTCAGGGAATTAGTGTTTAAATCTGCGTTCAGGGAGAAATGTTAAAATGTACTTAAAAGTCAGGAATTTAAGAAAATATATATAATATACATATACTATGAAATTAATCTACAAACGGAGGAAGTTTCTAGTATTTAGCTACAACCGCGTCTACCGTGGAACGTAAAGAGGTAAACTGGCGGCACCCCCCCCCCCCCCCCCCCCCTGTTTGTTACTAGTTGTCTGACAATACGCGTTAAATACAAAAATAAAGATCCGCGTCTTAAGAAAACACAGCATTCAATGCTACGTAGGGACGTGGGAAATTTCATTTGCTTTAACTGCGTCCCTAATATGCAAGGCACTAACTAACAACGAAAAGTCCAATGTCGTGAGACATAGAAACGTTTTTACACTAGCATTTTATTTCAAATTAAAACAGGTCTTTGTGGCTCCCGTTCTTTGTTTATTTCTGTGTGAAATTGGTCCGAATGAGTGGTAAAAGTTGGCGACCCCATATATGTGCTTATTGTTTCAAAGATGGTAAGAGTCCCCCCCCCCAATAAAAATCCGCGTCTTAAGAAAACACAGCATTCGATGCTACGTGGGGACGTGAGAAATTTCATTTGCTTTAACTGCGTCCCTAATATGCAAGTAACTAACTAACAACGAAAAGTCGAATGTCGTGAGACATAGAAACGTTTCACAGTAGCATTTTATTTCAAATTTAAACAGGTCTTTGTGGCTCCCGTTCTTTGTTTTTTTTCTGTGTGAAATTGGTCCGAATGAGTGGTAAAAGTTTGCGACCCCAGATATATGTTCTTATTGTTTCAAAGATGGTAAGAGTGAGCTTGGCCTAATAAACTTAACTAAACTGAAGCCTACACAGAAAGGTAATTGACAAGGATCAGAGTACCATATCTAACGTTTTCTCGTGTCGCCGTCCGTGTGACTTCCGAATATTCTAAATTTATTCCGGAATAGAAGTGTTTGGATCNATGCGCAATTTTGCATAACTGGCTAAAATCCTCAATCAACTTTCGTTTTTCCGAAATACACATTCAGGCTTACTGACCGCGAGGCCTCGAAATAAAAAGAGAAGAAAATGTCGGAGAAAAACTGGGTTAACGCAACCAAGATAAATTTTGTCAGGGGATGTGTATCATAAAATATGGCAACCCTACATTAGTTAAAACCACATTTTCTTTACCAAACCACGGAAATAAACCCCATTAGAGAGTATGAAAAAACATTGCTCAAAAACGGTTTGCGTCCGCTTTAGCAGTTGGTAAGGGGGGGAACCTTAAGTTACAAGTCTATAAGTCAAGGTCACCCGTTAGTAATTTACAACTGTAAAATAAACACCCACTAAAGTGGATGTGCGAAGCGTGAGAACACGAAAGTCTTGAGTTGAGTTTATCTTAATCCAAAATGGGTCGGTACAATTCATTGCAAAAAAATATTTGTTTTCGAAATATCAGACTTTATTAATGTCTTCGATACCAACCATTTGCCCTAAGATAGAAACAATTAACATCACGTTAAAGCCAACTTTTATTACATTTATTTTCAATAAACGTTTCTCTCATCCGTGTTAGTCTACGTGCCAGAGGTAAATTTCTCATCGAAGTAAGTTCACCAATCACCTATTTTGTTGAAGTTGTTCACTAAATTGGTGAGTTTTAACTGCATGTTTGACTAAAAAATTACAACATGTTGTTTGTGTATTAGTCATATTGTGTTATAATGCTTTATAATTACTGGCGACAGTTACTCGACTGTCGAGTGCAATGCACCGGGAGTTCGGAGTTGGGACACTGCATTGAAGTTTGAAATAAAAACAAAATGCGAACTATAATGCTGTGCTTCCAAAATGATTATTTTTAGTTGTTAACATACATTTTATATTTATAGTTTATTGTATTTTTGAATTTAAGTCCTTTGGTGGGAAACTTATTTAGATAACATTTTAGCACTATTCTATGCATACACTATTATAGTCTATATGCTTCATCCAGAAGCTAGTCTGCAGAGTATGGCAACTGCACGCACCAGTCATTTTGGGCCAGTTTATTTGCATGATTTGCCAGGATTGCATAGGAGTTTATCACTTGCATTATATGTGCTATAATTATGGGACAGGTCCTGCATGCCGAAGATCTTCCGGGGAACTGCCATATTCTGCAGACTGGTCTAGAGACGGTGTTTTACAAGTTTTAATTAGCATTATAATGTAAAATAGTGTTAGGCCTAAAAATGGGGTTTCCAGACATCCAGGATTTACTGGGCATGTCTGGAATTTGTAAACCTGTGTCCTGAAATAATTTTCACTCTTATAATTTTAGCATTAAGTAGCCTAACCCCCAGTGGTTCCCATTTTTTCCTTGGGGAACCAACATGTATGTCAGATGCATGTATAACAACTGTTTAGCATAAATTAACAGCTAGTGGGTCATTTTTGTGCCTTGAAAGATAAAAAAAAACTGTCAAAAGGCTCAAATTGATACAACCATAAGCTTGTTAGTCTTGGTAAACTGTCTGTTTTGTTACTAATTAAAGCAAGTTTTGTTTCCAAATATTTTTATTGAAATCACTGGGAAAGTTTGGTAACCCTAACCTTAAACCATTTGATCATCAACCATGACTGTATTATCTTGAATAACGTGTGATAAGTTATCATAAGGAAGTTCTTGTGTGAAATTAAATCACAAACTCTGTCTACTACTATCAAGTATCATGCTGTTCAGGTTCAGTACCACTGATCAGCTTTGGCTAAAATTGAAACTTGAATTGTGAAATCATAATTTGGCACAAAAGCTTATGTTAGTAAAATGTTAGTAAGTCTTTGTAAGATGTAACATGAACAAGATAAAATTGTCACATACAATTGTTTCAGTAAATAAACTTTTACAAAATTTTCTGATTACTTATTAAGATAACAAATATTATGTTTTATACTTCAATGTAACAAAGATCAGTGCTAAACAAGGGTCTAAAAAATAATGCTTTACAACATTGCCTAAAGAACATATCTCAGTATAGAGTACAGGTATCATAGGTACAAAGTCTTGATTAGATTGGTAATGGTAGTTGGTAGTGGTTTTCAGTTACGGTAGTTAGTAGTACTATGGTAAGACTTAATACATATAACTACACTTATTGAGTTACGTGTACAGTCTCCTTTATTTGTGTTGTTCTCTACAAGAAAACTGCAGCATTTTGAACTTCAATTGCCCGTTGGATATACTTTTGTTGATTGTTAAGTGTTTTGATGCAGGAAAATATGTTGGGAAGATCACTGCAACTTGCTCGACGGGGATTTTCCCAGACTGCTTTAGTGAGAGGAAGTGCTAAACCTACTGCAAAGGATCAATTCCCATTCAATCCCTTCCAAAACAAATGGGTTTTGCTGGTAAAAATGAGTGCAGTGGTGGGACTGGCCTTTAATATTCCCTTCATGGCCGTCTACTACAATCTGTGGAAGAAGTATGGACAAAATTAAACGTTTGATGTATCACATTTGAGTTTGGACCTACTGTTTGTGGAGTTGTTTCAGTTCCTTGGATATTATTTCAAAAATAAAATGATGTTCTATTAATTCATGCAAAGTCGTTTTGTCTTGAAAATGCCCTATTAACATCTGTAGTTTGGCGCTGGTTGAAAAAGGGATTTTAAAAAAATGAAAAACATTTCTTCATAGCTCCTCTATCCCACATGCATGCAAGGATGGCAGTACGGTACGGTACGCAGTAAATTTCATGAAAAAGTACGGTACGTAGGTACGGTACGCAACGAAAGCTGGAGGTACGGTCCCTCACTGGAGCGTACCACCGTACTGGCACTCATAATGAATGTTGATCAAACAGCCATTTTTGCATCGTTACCATTTGCAGATAATATCAAAATTGTTCAAAACTGGAATTTAAGTTGTTTATTATATGATTTTATCACCATGTCCCTGTACCTGACCGCTATGCAATAGGAGGGTTACACGCATTGTAGGCCTATTAATAAAACGCGCACATGACAAGAACAGAGATTAACTCGGCATTTTTTAATTGATTCTCAAGTTACTTAAAGAAGCTAGCTCGTGTTCAAGGGCGTCCACACATAGGGGCAAATGGGGTCAGCTGACCCCCCCCCCTGGAAAATTGTTGGATGAAAAATGAAAAAGCGAGAACATGCTAAAATAGGCAATTTTCTGAAAGGGGGGGAGTGGTGAAGGTGATACGAGTGATGACTGGCTGGTCAAACTCTCCGATTGTGATCATCACCCTTCTTCGGGAGTG
>QLIY01002762.1:0-16470 GCA_003260075.1 Phallusia mammillata | reverse complement strand
TAATGCGGCTAGAATCAAAGGCAAATTTAACTTGTTAACTCAGTATAAGCATATGTGGTATGCAACAAGGTAAAATCACCTTGTGTTATAAAAAGGTATGGCCCATGATCTAGTTATGGTAACCCCCCCCCCTTTTTAGACTTACTTTGTGTTCAGATCACAGTTGAAGTTCGTGACAATGGACCTGCTACAAGATCTAATGAAATAACATTAAATATTAACATTTTGGACCTTGATGACAATGAGCCTTATTTCCCAAAGGTAAAATCCCCCCCCCCCCACAACTGAACAACAATTAGCTAGTTGCAGCCAAACATAAACAAACATTTTTTTATTATTGTTGTCATTTTATTCTAAAAAAAACCTAAAAAAATAATTCAATCCAAAACATTACATAAAACAGGGGTGTGCAACCTGTGGCCTGCAGGCCAAGTGCAGCCCATTGATTAAAGGTTGTAAGGCCCGCAGAGGTGCTTGGATTTTAAATGTACTGGACAACGAGTTGAATTTATATATTTTTGAGCAGATCAATTCAGCCTGTGCTATTGTTTTGTGAACTGACAATAATGCGGCTAGAATCAAAGGCAAATTTAACTTGTTAACTCAGTATAATCATATGTGGTATGCAACAAAGTAAAATCACCTTGTGTTATAAAAAGGTACGGCCCATGATCTAGTTATGGTAATTGTATTTGGCCACACAGTAAAAAAGGTTGCACACTGCTGATCAATAATGGAACAAAAAATTCACTATGTGATGTACTTTTTGAGTCTTATTTTTTCATTGTTATGTGTTGCAATGTGTGATAGTTGATATTGTAAGTTTTTGATCATTAACTGATCCTTTGCTTACACAGGATGAAAAACAATTTACCCCCCCCCCTGTGTGATAGTTGATATTGTAAGTTTTTGATCATTAACTGATCCTTTGTTTACACAGGATGTAAAACAATTTATTGTTACGGTGGATGAAGAACAGGATCCACTTATGATTGACACAATCCCTGTGGCTTCTGATGATGATGTTTTGTCTGAAAACCACATTGCTTATTATTTCATTGTTGGTGAGTTTTAAAACAAAATTGACCAGTCCCAGTTGTCAGTTGAATAATTGTTGAACTATGACTGGCATTCAGGTTACTACACACACACACAAATTTTGCTTATTGACAAAAATGTTTTAAAATTATTCTTTCTACACCTCAAAATCAAAATAATTTCATTAGATCTTTACTATTCCATCAGAAAGTTGCCGACAATTAAGGAAATATGTTAAAATACCTGATATTTAACTGATCTTTCAATGTTAGGTGGAAGTGGTGAATTTCTATTTGCTCTCGATAATTCTCGTGAGCTGTGGACCACTGATCGTTTAGATTATGAAACTACACCCTCTTATGATTTGGTTATACAGGTTAGTCTAAAGATTTTGGCAAAACATTTTACTGTCGTTTAATGGGCATTGTGTAGTGGTACAAAATTGAATGAACATAATTTATGCATATCCCCCCCCCCTCGTTTAATGGGCATTGTGTAGTGGTACAAAATTGAATGAACATAATTCATGCATATAATTTATATAATTACATGAACATAATTTATGCATAAAATTTATATAATTGAATGAACATAATTTATGCATATAAATTTTATAAGTTTTGTAGCCACTTCTTAGACTTTAAATTTTGGTGCCATTGTATAAATTAATATTTTCAGGTTGGTGTAATAAACTCTACAAATTTGACTGGGATTTCTTGGAACGATGTTCAATCCAATTCCTCCATGTTGCATGTGACTGTAAATGTTCAAGATATAAATGACAATTCACCTGTATTTGACAATGAACTTTATCAAACCTGTAAGAAACAAAAATTTTTGTTTACAACTTGGGTAAAATTTATTAAAAAAGATTTCAATGTGATATTGTTTTTTTTCCAATTTGTATTTTGCTTTTTATCGGATAAAGTTTTTTTTCTTTCAAATTTTGGTGTGCTGAACTCAATTCGGTAAAAAATTCAGTTTTTGACATTTACTTCTAACACAATTATATTTTTTGGAACACTGTACACAGANCATCTCTTATAATGCCCAACCCAGTCAAGAAGCCATTTTCCAAGTTGTCGCGAGTGACATTGACCTTAAATCTAATCTTACTTACAGTATAACATCAACTTCACTAATCACTGCAGAAACAAGTACATCAAGCCCGGTAATCATTTAGTCCAGTAATCACCCTTATTTTATTTTTTATATTTTTTATTTATGGATTTTACAAAAAGACAAATAAAGAAGTTTGCAAACCTGCCTTTATTTGATGATGAACTTTTGTTTTTTTAGATCTGTTTGATTTCAGAAAAAACTAACAAAGTATGAGATATTAAACGAAATAGAAACTAAACTATATTATTTATACATGTCACAGACATCAAAGTGTTTAACCTTAATAAACAACATGAAAAAATACAAACAATTTTGTTACTTCGATCTATTTAACATGCCTAAAAATTTTGTCATTAGAACTAGAAAATTTTTACCAATTATGAATATATTAGTTTAGTTTACTATGATGAGCTGAAGTTTGTTATTTTAGTGATAATTAAATAAAGACATGTTCAAATTATATATCTATGTCTATTAAATAATTCATTTTCCTATTTAGAGCACTTTTGGTGTCTTACAATCAGACAACAAAGGAAATGTGTATTTAAATAGCGAACTCAGCCCGGATGCGTCAGGATATTTTGAACTTACTCTTCAAGTGACGGATGGGTAAATTCATTTCTAACTGCTTATAAATGGCATGCAAACTATAAAGCAAAGATTGAGTAAATAAATAAACTTTTTTACTTGTAGGAAATATGGTTCCTGTTTAAAAGTCACATTTTGCTTATTTTATAAACTCTTTTAAATATATGCACAAACATTTTGGTAAAATCCCCCCCCCCGGATATTTTGAACTTACTCTTCAAGTGACGGATGGGTAAATTAATTTCTAACTGCTTATAAATGGCATGCAAACTATAAAGCAAAGATTGTGCAAATAAATAAACTTTTTTGCTTGTAGGAAATATGGTTCCTGTTTAAAAGTCGCATTTTGCTTATTTTATAAACGCTTTTAAATATATGCACAAACATTTTGGTAAAACAAAAACAAACAAACATTGAATTGTTTTAGAAAAATCTGTTATATGTCCAAATTTTAAATCAGGTTTTGTGAACATTTTTCCCACACTCTCTACAGCAGTGGTTCTCAACATTTTTGCCTTTGCGGACCCTTTTCAAAGCTGTAAGCTAATTGCGGACCCCTTTGAAGGTTTAGGTATTTTTAGTACTTTTTTACTAACAAGGAACCAATACATGGTGCATAAAATACCAAGCATGTTTAGCCCAGGACCAAAATTTCAATCCATTTATTTGGGTTGGGACATCACGAATTAAAAAGATCCATTACCTTGTGATGTGATGTGATGTTGTTTTCCACTGACAAGAAAAAAAGCACTTCACGGACCCCTGGTTGAGAACCACTGCTCTACAGCTTTAGGACCTAGTTATACAAATAAGACATAAAATATTTGTTTTGTAGTGTTGCCAGTCACATCAATGAGACAAAGGCTGAACTTCAAATTGTTCAGTCTACTGAAACGGTTCCTTTGTTCTCTGAATATTCTCCAGCAGACTTTGCAATTATACAGGATGAGTTTATAAGGTAGTTTAATTTTTTTATTACAAGACAAAAGATATTTTTGTTTTTAGCAGTGATAAAAATTAACAAGGAAAAAAATTAACCCTTTTATAACTTTTTACAGTGACTTTTCAGCTCTATTGAATGCCCAAGTATTCATTGATAAAGTGATTCCACATGTTGCTACTGATTCAACTGATAAGGCGAAGTAAGTTCATATAAAAGTTTCACACTATAACATGAATTTATGAAAGCAAATTTGCTAATTTTTTGTACTATGATTGTCCAACACAATTTTAATTGTTTCAAATGCAAAAGCATTTCATATAGTTTGATATTTTGTTTAGCGGTGTAAATTTTTTCAACTTTTGCAGATCTGAAGTTTATATGCATGCTGTAAATGATGTGTCAAAAGAACTGATGCCTAAGGATGATGTTATCCAGTAGGTGTCTGTAAAGTTGTGTTTAAAAAACCTAAAATGTTTCTTATAGCTCCAATTGGGTTTAAATTTTGCTATTACTGGTTATTGATCATTCACTATGCTGCACTTGTAACCTGCATATTTTTTTATTTGCTAAACTGTAACTGTTTTCTAATGGAAACTTCTGGTTATAGAAACCATCAATACAATGAATCAATTCAGAAAAACAAAGATATTCAAATTTCTAAAAAGTAACTCTACAAACTGTTTTTTTTTAGAATTTTAAATGAAGCAAATAGTTCCAGTGTTTTGGTGAAATATGCTATCACCGGTTATGACAACACCGTTATAGGATCTGATATTAACTCTGGACAAACTCTGAAGATTGCCATTATTGCCGTCATTGTTGTCCTTGTTATTGTCATTATTCTTTGTTTGGTGACTTTTATTGTTTACCATCGAAAGTAAGTGCTTTTTTATTTCAAAAAATTGTGACTTTACCCTTAAGTTGATTACAACATTTACTTCTATTGCTCACTTTTTGACCACTTTCATAATTAGAGCTATTATGGTATATGTGTATAATTTGTTATTCCATGGTTATTTAAAATACGTGTTTTTTTTCAAGGCTAAAGGCTAAATTGCGTTTTGCGAAAGCAATCGAAGAAAGTAATGAAGAAATGCTTAAAACCAACAGAACACAGACTGAAATTGGAGCTGTGCCAACTTCCAATATGTTTGTTGGGTAATAACTTGTTTAAATCACAGTCATGTAAACATATAACTGTTATGTTCAACTTTTATCGAATGCTAAATCTAAACTTTGTACTTTGCATATTCCTACAAATAATACTTCCTTGTTCAGTCAATTTAATAATTAGGATTTGTGGTTCTATTTTTCTTAAAACAGACAATAATTACATGTAGATTTAAGGTTAAAATTTTGCAGTGTAACAGTAATGCATAATTGTTTTAAATCAGTGCAAACCCCATTTTTGGTGAAAATGATGAAAATAAAACAACATCTGATTGGCAAGATAAGGGGGAATCTAGTGACACAGATAATGAGGAAGACAGTGCTGTTGTTGCTGATTCACAGGTTTGACTAATGTTTACATAATAATGGTCAACCGTTTCACAAAAAATCACAGCATTAAGTACAAGTCAATAGCTGTGTACAAAACATCACACTGTTTTAACAATTACTGCTTTCAAATGAAATTCGGTGTGCAAAAACACAAATTGAACAAGTTTTGTCTTTTAAAACTTTGAAAAGTACCATTAAGCCTGTAGTACTGTTTTAAATATGCTAGAACATGCAGACTTGAACTTGATTTGCAATTTTTGTTTCAGGATTACAATCCAAATGAACCTGATTTCAGTGGAGGTGGTCAAAGCAATGCTGAACCTGATTTCAGTGGAGGTGGTCAAAGCAATGCTCAGCTTTTAGCTGCTTTGAGTGCAGCTACAGAAAGTTTTGGAGAAGATAACCTAGCATCTGTGTTTGATAATTTAGATGACACTTCATTTTAAACACTGTTTTGTTGTAATTGTTTTTGTAATTATGTAAGATTTTTACTCGTTATTATTTTGCTAAACTCGTTATTCTTGACTTCTTTTGCCTTTAATTCACTATGCTTTGCATTGTTGAGTTTTCTGTATGCAATTTCTGTATGTATATGGGTTGTAATTACAAGCTGTAAGGTTTAGGTAATTTTGATCACTTTTCATCTTGATTGCTATATTACCTGCCACTGCAAACATAAAATATATATATAAAAGGCCTGGAAAAACATGTGTACCTTATTTATTTTACATCTGCTGACTATTTTGGTTTAGTGTTACATCCTGACTGGTACAAGATTAAACACTTTGTTTGTATTGAATTAATGAAGGCTTAACATCTGGCAGGGCCGACAAGAAGTAATAAAAATCTATAAAAATACAAAACAATTATAATCTTTACCATATTTTTAGTTTTGTTTTAAGTTTCATGTTTATCTATTGTATGCAAAAAAATTGCGTAATTAAATATAACTGAAAAAATGTGAAAAACATAAAAGTAGTGTAGATGCACATACTTGGTGTTCAATTTTGTATTAAATGTCACAAGCTGTACATAAATTCCATCAATGTTTAGACAAAACTGTAATCTCCTACTATTGGTTTGCTTTTGGGAAACAAAGTTGCCAGCATTGAATATTTAATAAATACAACTCTTGAATACAAACACTTTAATAGACACATTTTAAGTGCTAAAAGCTTGTTGGTACTTCACTACTTTTTGTCACTAGATAGGGCCAGAAATTCACAAGTGGTCTCTCAAGTGACTGAAATTTGTTCTATGGTGTGTTTGCTATAGTCTGGTTGACAAATCATTCAGATTTTTATCAATTGAGACATAAAAATAACACTGATATGTAGCCTAATGTTTAACAGATTTTCAGGGCAGGGCAAATAGCAAAATGATTGGTATCTGGTTGTAAAATTACCACAAAAAGGTTATTAACAATTTTCATCAGAGTAGATAGCTAATTGTATCCTTGTTGCTCACAAACCTATAAAGTTTAATTATGTTGAGTTACAATTGCCTTTTACTTTTAGCTAAACAAATATTTGCCACCTACTGTTTGCTATTACCCATTCCTACTCTGACAAGGCAGGTAGACTCAATTATGAAAGTTGTATGGCAATTTTGTCTGTGTGTTAATAACTTGTATTGTTTATCCTATGTTTCAGGTTTATGATGAAATTTTGAAATTTAGACCATGGAAAGACTATGTTTGGTGTTATTTGCTTTGTTGCCACAGATTTTGGCTCAAGGTTAGTTGGTTTATTTTGATTGATAAATGTATTTACTGTCAAATTCTACGAAAATTGTTGTCTAATCTTGAAACATTTCCAACAAATATTTTGTGTATGAAGCTCCTACTTGGATCAATTCAATGGATGGTGAACAATTTTGTGAAAACCTTTCAGTAGGCGAAGTTTTTTACACACTATATGCAAGTGGTGCAGTGAGATATGAAATTATTACCACTACCTTTCAAGAGTATGCTCAAGTAAACCCAGCATCTGGGGAGCTAACATTATTGAGACCATTTGACAGAGAAGTACTTTTTATGTGACACTACTTTAGTATGTCCTTTATAAATTTCATTATTTTGCTAGACACAAGCAACCATGAATGTACAGTTAAGAGCTTTTGGTTCATCTTCAAGTGACTTTAGTGATGTAGGTATTTACTTTTGCTAAACAAGTAAATAGTTATCTGATTTTAGGGGTCTTCGTACTGTTATTATTATTAATATTTTTTTTAAAAATAAGTTAGCATCAGTTGAATTTATCAGAATATGTTTTAGCGAACCTCAAACATAAATATAAAGGATTCAAATGACAATGCTCCAATATTCAGTCAACCAACCTACAGTGCTGATATTTTGGAGGTGAGAATGTTAAGGTAGCTATGTAAAATCATACAAAACACATTTGTTGATGTGTACTTACCTTTTAATAATTTCACATGTTGTCAGTGATCATGAGGATTAAATTAACTTTGCGCAATATTCAAACTTTAAATTTTTGTGTTAATTTGTCACAAAACAAACAATTAAAAGAAGTTCTGAATTTAGAACTTTACATCTAGACTGCTTAACTACCAAACTTGTAGTTTGTGTACATAATGACTCGATCTGTGCATTTATGGGCTGACTTGGTGCATTGCTTAGTAATACTGCTTGGAAGATTAGCCAGTTTGACTAAACCTTTTGTTAAAAAGACTCCATAGTTTTGTTGTGTTTGTTTAAAGTCAAAAATTCTTAAAAGATGACAGAAACACAGTAGTGTATACAGCTCTAAATATATAATCATTTTTTGGTGTGTCCATTTTAGTACCCATGGACCACAACTTCCAAGATACTTAGAGTTTATGCTGATGATGCTGATAACGGGAATGCCGCGTCTATCACATATTCATTGGTGTGTTGTCTGATGTAAAAACTATTTTTTGTTTCTAAAACATAGCTTTTAACTGTTTCCACAGGAAGATGAGAGTGTGATTGGAATAATTAAGGCTAATGGAAGTGTTTTACTCCAACCTGGGTTTGAGCTTGATTATGAGAAAACGCAGTACTACAGTTTCAAAGTAACTGCTGCGGTAAGGAATAATGCAAGTTACCTTTTTTGTTGGTCTTAACTTTATTTTATTTTAGGATGGAGGCTTTGGTAGTTGTGATGATCAAAATAATCCCCATCCTCTTCTGGCTACCGCCTCAATTGTTTTAAATATTAAAGATGGGCCAGATCAACCTCCATATTTCATTGGGGCTCCTTATAATGTCCAAGTCTTAGAGGGCTTAGCAAAGGTATGTTTACTTTCAATTTTGGTAAACTATAGCAGATACTTCCCCATTAGTAACCAACACAACAGGGTTATAAACTTTGGTATCATTCACCAATTGTGCCCTTTACTGTTTTGTGCTTAATGATGTTTAACATTGCACAGCTATTTCTGGCTTGGTGATTGTTTTTAGTGCTATTGTGTCACTATGTATTTATTCACCAAAAAAATAAACTCAACTCCACTCAACTTGAACTTTGAAACCTAAAAAACATGTTAATATATCAGCTGCCATTTGTTTCATTTTTATTTTTTTAAACCAACTTCCAGGGTGAACTTATTTCACAAGTTACTGCTCGCGATCGGGATTATGGTTTAAATTGGAACATGGAATATTCTATTTCAAGCACAAATGGAGCAGAAAATGTGTTTCAAATTGATAAAAATACTGGAGAAATTAAACTTAAACAAGTGATTGACAGAGAATCACAGACTGCATTGGATAATGGGGGAGTTTATTCTTTCGATGTTGTGGTAGGTCTCAGTTGGAGCCTTTAGAGTCAAACTTTGTTGGCGTGGTTAGAACTAAAAATATTGTTCAAAATTCCATTTCAAAAATTAAAATAAAACTTTTCAGATGTTGTTGTTAAAATGTTATTTTAAGGATTTTGTAATGTGTATTTCAATTGAAATATTCTTTAACCCCCCCCCCCCCCCCCCCCAAATCTAACATGTAGTGTTTTAATGTGTGTCTTTTTATAAACCTTAAATTTTTTCAAACAGTGCTTGAAATGTCATTTTTGCATTCACTTATGAAACAAAGACATTACAAAGGGTCCATACATGGATTTAATTTTTTATGTTTACTCTAGTGTATTACCTTACCTTAATATAGTATAAAAGGGTGTCAATTTGGCCCTGTTATTAAATTTATTGTATATTTCAGGCCAAAGAAATAGTTTCGATAGACAGTACATTTTCAAATGCTTCTGTTTTATTTCCTCTCAATGCATCAACTGGTGTGACAGTCACTGTATTGGATGTAAATGACAATGTACCAACTTTTTACTTGTAAGTGCAGCTTGGAAATTGTATTTACTTTTATCTAATAATGTCAACTACTTTTTGTTAAAGCCCTATTTAAAGCAAACACAAAAATCTTGACAAAATCCAGATTTTTCCACTTTTTAATAGAACATTAGTTTTTCTTTTTCTGCATTTCTTTGTGTAAGATTTACCTTTTTTGTCTATCAGACTTTCTGACCCAACAGACACTTCTAGTAAGCAAAATCAAACTCAATACAATGCTACAATTGATGAAGGCACATCCAACTTTATAGCAGTTCCAGGCCTATACATATATGTTCAAGATATAGACTCCGTAAGTCCTATAATTTAAGGTTGTGTCAGGAAAGTGATTGTGTTTTACTATTAATCTGCTGTACAAAGTTCGTTAAATTTTACAAATATTTTTTACCATTTGCGTATTTAGACTGGATTAATTGCTATTGAGAGGTGTTTTAACAGTAGATTATTCTTCTATTTTTTGTACAAATAGTTTTAAGGACATGTGTGACAATAAATATAGTTATGTTCCAACATACTATTGAAAACTGCATAGGTATTTGCAATTTTGGTGGATTTACAGTTGAAAGCTCCTGAATCTGTTTTAACCAAATGAGCATCATGTAACTATGAAATTTAAAATAATTGTTTTTGGCCATTAATTGCTACAGGTAGAAAATGCTCAATTTCAATTGTCACTTGCAAAAGGATCAGATGCTTTTGAAATCTCACCCACCCTTGTAAACAGTGAGGCACTTATTCAACTCCGAGTTAAGGACTCTATGTTGTTGGACTTTGAAACAAATCCTGTTATGGAAGTTGAGGTATTTATGTTGTTGTTTAATGTACTATGAAGCAAATTGTTTTGCCGATGCCAGACAGCTCATTTTTGAAAGTGCACATTATAAAACATTATTTCAACTCATGTTTGTTATTGCAGATACATGCCACACAAGTTGGGAATGATGCTTCAATCTTTCAAACTGCTTTTGTGACTATTTACTTAACAGATACAAATGACCAGTCACCTGAATTTCCGTCAACAGTTTTAACAGCAAACATTAGTGAAGCTGTGCATCCGGGAGCTGAAGTTTATGTTGCAAAGGTTAAAGCTATTTAAAAGTTATTTTTTTCATGTTTTTTGTGTGGTAACTCTATTCATTACTTTAAGTGTGCCTGTGAAACTGACTGCAATGATTAAGTTTTTTCATTTTTTGTGTATCAAATTTTTCATGTTTGCCATCATTCATAGGATCAGTGATTCTACTTTTTGTATGACCAGTATTACAGGCCAAACTAAAATGATTTTGATCAATTCTTAAAAACTTAAAAACATTACTTTCAATCCTAAATTGTGTTTTTTTAAAGTTACATTAACATATTGTTTCCTTCAGGCAAAAGATTCAGACTCTGGAGTGTTTGGTGAAATAGAATACACCTTGGCCAAAAATGACATGTATGTACTGTTGCGTAAAGTATCTCCATCAAGACACTTTTAATAACACATTTTGTTGTTTCATCCAGGTTTGAAATAAGTGACCCCAAAGCAGGTAACATAACACTAACTGGAATACTAGACAGGGAATCAAGAAACATATACTATGTGAGTTTGACTGCAACTGACGGAGGAGGGAGATCAACAACAGCCTCATTGGAAATCACAGTTTTGGACATAAATGACAATGTCCCAGAGTAAGACAAGTGACAATATGTTAAATTTGCAATTGTTTGAATAAAACTGTACACAGCATAAAATTATATTGGCATTTTTTGTTGATGTACATAAACCTGTTTAGTAAAAAGCTATTAAACATTGATATAATCTTTACCTTTAAAATATTGTTAGTTTGATTGCCAAATCAGCTTACATCATGTGTAATTTTTTTATTGCCTTTTAAGTCACAAGGCCCTATTACATTTTGTTTCTGTCAAGGCTTAAAAAGTCAATTCGTAGTACTTTACAATTTTTTTTTTTGAACCTGAAATTGCTTTGAAATAAACTTAATATTTGCAGATTTCTGCGCTCCTCTTATTCTGCTCTCCTGCAAGAAAACTCATTTACATTTACCTCAGCAGTGTTACTATCTGTAAGCAATATTTATTTACAGGCAACCAAATATCACAGTCTTTATCACACATTATTTGGACTTTTTAGGCAACTGATGCAGATGAACCAGGAACAAGAAACAGTGATATAACCTATCTCATATTGGATGGGGACTATTCAACTCATTTTAACATTGCATTGGATGATAATAGCCAAGGTGCTGTTTCCTTAGTTTATCACAGAAGTTTGGCATTTTTTGTGGGGGGGAGGGAAATATGCGATATAAATGGCTGGGTGAAATGACCATACTGGTTTTTAAACATAACTAAACAGCGCATCATCACTACCAATAAATTAATGGTAGA
The DNA here is from genome assembly GCA_003260075.1 of Phallusia mammillata. Taxonomy (NCBI): domain Eukaryota; kingdom Metazoa; phylum Chordata; class Ascidiacea; order Phlebobranchia; family Ascidiidae; genus Phallusia; species Phallusia mammillata. The sequence continues at coordinate 4,550 of QLIY01002762.1, read as the reverse complement.
CTATAAAGTACAAATATTTCGTATGAATTTTAAAGCAAACATTTCAAATAAAGGATCATGATGTTTTTCTGTTACATGACCTGCCTTGCATTTTATCACAGGGGAAATTATGGTAACAAGTCCCATTGACTTGGAATCACTCCCAGAAGCTGCGATAGACTGTGGGCGTGGAGTAGGATACATTAATCTTACTGTCATGGCAATTGATAATGGAAGTCCACAAATGAATCAAACAACTCAAGTCAAAATTTCTGTAGAGGTAAAAACAGATTTTTAGGCTACAAAATACTGTTTTTGAAGAGTGTGTTTTGAAGATAAATATAGGTATGTTTTTTGTTTGTGAATATATAATGCAACTGAGAGCTAAAAAGACCAATCATTCATAATGTATAGATATTCACTTTTCAATGTTTGTTACCTACTAATTTTGACCTGTATAAAGGATGTGAATGACTTTGACCCACAATTCTGGCAAAATAATTATGCAGCCACCGTTCCTGAAAAGTCCCCACGCGACACGGAAGTTATGCAGGTTAATAATTCACCAATCTTTTTAATGCTATTGAAGTGCTTTATTTATAAACTTTTAAAGTGTGTACAAACTTGACAAAGGAAAAACAGCTTAAAACTCTATCTCAACCTCTTTGTTGTAGATAATATTCTTTTAAAGATTTGGGTAAACAAAGCAATCTAATGGTAAGGTTTATATAAAGGATTCTTTGTACCAACTTTGTGAAATGAATACATACAATAGATTAACCTGTGTTGCAATACAAGTGGTATAATCTTTACATTGGCAGGTTAATGCAACTGATGATGACTCTTGCTCCCCAAACAACTTACTGGATTACCAGATTGACGTAACATCTTCAAGTGCATTTCTCATTGATACTGTTGATAATGTCGGAATTCTAAAGGTTAGTTTGTCTCATGTTTAAGCAAGTTTAGGTTTTAGGTTTAAATCTATGTAGAAGTCTTGAAAGTGACATTTTTCTTTGGTAGCTACTTGTCCATGATTAGGTTATAATAAAATTTAAAATTGTTAAGATCATTCACAGGAAAATAGTGTTATGTAGGGAATAAATGTTTTTACGTGAATTGAAACCAACAGAATAACCATTGAAACACTTTTATTGAACATTAGCATTGAGATAAGAGGTAAAAAACACAGGATAAAAAGTTGAAATATTGCATAGAGAAAGCTTTTAAATCACAGTTAAAGCCAATGTACTTAAAACACACAAATAACTAGGATTAAATCTAATGCTTTGATGATAAATAACAGCATGCACACACCAAACAAAACGTAGGATTTCATACAACATGTCTTTTTAATAATCGCTATATTCAATAATTAATCATATTCATTTGACGTAAGTTGTGATACTAAACACGTTTAAAAAAACATCAACTCCGTATGCATTAACTTTCTTTTTCCCTGGCAATTTTACACTCCATAAACAAATAATGTCTGTAATTATGTTGTCTAATAACACCATTACACACTATTACATGTTATGAAAAAAAAAGCATTGCATTGATTTTGGTTTCAAAACGTACTCTGCCATTTTAAGTCATTAAATGTAAAAAACTTGTTTTTTGTGTTTGAATATTTGTGTTTGTTTGCTTCTAATGCTTTATAGGTATGTTTAAATTGGATGAAATACTTTAATATTGTTGGTGCCACTTTCTGTAAGGTATACAGCCCCGCTCGTGTCAACCTTCAAGTCGAAGGGATTTTGTAAATCCTCTTCTTTGATCACGTGACACTGAAAACTTCCGGTGGTTGCGTCAAAGGACGAAATTCGATTGTTGCCCCAATCAGCCACTAACAGGGATCCATTGGGGGCTGAATTGAGGGTAATTTGACCCCCAGGGACGTGTGCAACTCCGCAGGGGCTTATAAATTCCCCATCTTCGTGCCCTGGATAAAAATAAGAAGGTCAGATCGTGATTAACAACCAAATGTAGTCATTCTTGTTTGCAAAGGCATGGGAAAAAGTCTTGTAGAGGGTGGTAATTAGGGATACAGAAGTTTAGTGGTTGTGTTAAAGATTACCATGACTCAAAATCGAAGTGTTATTCCAAACTTAAACGGTACTGAACGCGATTTAAAATCCACAATAATCTTGATGTGACCGGTACAAAATCAATCACACATTCTCAGTAGAGTCTTTAAAGTGTTTACCAAGCACCCATAAAGTGCAATTCAAGTACACTTTTAGAGTACATCAATAATTTAGTCGTTTTGCCACTTGTAGAGTAAACTGCTGTAATGAACATACTAGACACCAACATAACAAGGGGGAATAATTCCGAAGTACTCTTGGTATGGGCATATTTAAGAGTTTCGTTCGAACGAAACTATGGTTGTAATGTTACCCCATTAGTCACATTTTAAGTGTCATCGCTTATTTGTCTGTTTAACGACTGTTTGTATAATACTTTGTCAATTATTAACAACGTAAGAGGAAACTGGTTTCGTTTTATGGATAATATTACCTATTTTAAATACGCAGTCAATGGTTGAGCGTTTTAAATGCAACAACCCTTAGAGTTTGAATTTTTATTTTCCCTCCTAGTAATGTAACCCTGGCGGTGGTGGAAACTGTTAAGTGTAGTTCTTGAAATCAGCACTCGAAAATTTTACTATGTGTCTGACAAACGAGCACACAAGGTTTCAGGAGCAGGCTAAAGTGGCACAAATACCCCTTCTTCCAATTGTTATCGTCGGCTCCCTAGAATTCCGAAAATCGTAGCCCATTACCACATGACCCTCAGAATCACTGACGTAAGTTTCTGTGTCGCTTCCATGTCTAAAAAAATCAAAGGTCGAGTTTAAGAACATGGATTCTTTAAAGACTCATTTTAGCCTGTTAAGTGGTTGTTTCGTGGAGAACGATGTACATGATGCGGTGCTATTTCAATAATTAATGAAATAACATTAAAAGTTCATTTGAAACATTAATTTGAGTTAGTGCAGTTTCACTCGGGTTCGGCCCAAATTATTAAAAATCAAACATGTTTTGACAAAATTTTACACAAACGCGCGAAACAAATTTTCGTCTAAAAACGACCAATACAAACTTGGCCTCACTTGAAGGTCACGAACTCCGGCCATCCAACCTTGGTGTCTTGTGTTGAATCGATTGCACATTCAGCGTTGCCTGTGATGTAACAAACAAAGCCTATTGTTAGTCAGGGACACACATAGGCGAGGCCGGGTTTTTCTAAACCTCATGCAAACAACCTACCCGTTCGTATGTCAAACATTAGAATCCGCCACTTGCGCAATAACCTTATGTCTGTCGTCACAAAGGTCTGATTGCAGGGATGCATTATGACGCAACGGGGATTTTGAAGTTTGGCAGCACGTCCTAGCTTTCGTAAGGTGGCGCCTTTCACGGTATCGACCACGCAGATGTCGCCGCTCGAACTGCTAGCGCAAAGCACGTGACGTGACGTGTATGACGCAAGGCCGCGGGGATTTCCCGGCACGTTGATAGAAGATCTTAAAAGTAACATAAACAGGTTTAGCTTTGTTATTTAGGACAGTGTTTCTCAGTAACTTAGCCGTGGTACACTACTATGCCGTGTATGAAATTGTCCTTCATATATTATGTTTTGGTGTGTGCAACTCTAAGCATGGTAAGGACACAGTTTACAAGGCCTGTAAACTTACTTATGCTTTCCTTTGTATGAGTAAATGTCCATGCAGTCCCCGTGGCAGTCAGTTGCATAAATGTCCCCGCTTTGATCAATCGAATGACCTTCAAACGAAAAATGTTGTTGTTTTTAATGGTCCATTTACCTTCATTTACCAATAACAGAAGTTAAAAAATGATTGAAAAAAGGAAAAGCTTTTTAGGAGCTTTGTTTTTTAACTTCGGAGTTACAAACTCTCTGAAAATAACAGTTTTGTACTCCTCTGGAAAGACTATACAGTCATAATTTGTAGTTAGTTTTTTGCTGTAGTTTTTCCATGAAACTTTGGCGGGACTTATCTACCCCCCCCCCCCCCCCCCATATTTTGCCAACAACAAATCTACTGTTTATTGTGGATGTTATGTTACCTGGTGTGCGATTCACTGATATATACGGGGTGGAGAGCGCACATTGTCCGTGGCTAATTTCCAGAATCTTCATGTAGTCGACAAAATCATTTTTTTCGACACTGGTTGGCGATCGTTTTAGTACGTCATAATCGGGAAACGAAAACACCGCTGGAGGGCTATAGAGAGTAACATGTCGGTTAAATTCTTTACATTATAACTTAAGAAGAGACATTGCAGTTGGGATTATTTTGCATCTACATATTTCTAGTATTCTGCGTTGTAGTCTTTAAAGCAATATTATATGTGTTAAAAACTACTTGGGTGTCTTACAGCAAAATAATTTTAAAAAATTTAAAAGATATCAAAAAATTTCAAAATCATGCAGTCAATCTCGTTTTCTGAACTTACATTCATGCAGTTAATTTTACTAAGTGAGGTACCCATAAGTAAGGTAGTTTGCGAGATGCTTTAAACATCGTTTTTTTGTAACGCACA
>QLIY01002761.1:0-16482 GCA_003260075.1 Phallusia mammillata | reverse complement strand
TTTATTTTTCAATATTTTAGGGTAATTGGACAAGTTGTACAGACATTGATGAATGTGAAACTGGACAACACAATTGTAGTTCTTATGCCAATTGCACAAACACAGAGGGTGGTTACTTTTGTACATGCAACCAAGGGTTTGCAGGCAATGGGACTAGTTGCTTTGATATTGATGAGTGCTCTTGTGATTACATGGATTATTGTCAGGAAATTCGCAATTGCAGTGACAATGCCACATGCACCAATGCACCTGGGAATTACACATGTACATGCATAAAAGGTTATTCTGGTGATGGCTTCTTTTGCAATGACACCGATGAATGTGATGTGGAAAATAACTGCAGTGACAATGCCTTGTGTAATAATACACAAGGAAATTTTACTTGCAATTGCACCTATGGCTATACTGGTGATGGCTTTATTTGTATTGATATAGATGAATGTGAGCCTCCTAATTCATGTAGCTTTGGTGCTGATTGCACAAACACGTTGGGCAGTTTCGAATGCTTGTGCAAAGCAGGTTTTTCTGATAATGACACTCATTGTGTAGATATAAATGAGTGCACCAATTCTTCCCATAGTTGTCCTGGTGATATTATGTGTATTAACACTAATGGCAGTTACTTTTGTAACTGTGTCGATATATCCATCAGTTCCCTTTGTACCTGTAATAACCAAAGTGATGCAGTCATATGTGCACAATTCAACCTTGAAGAAGAATGTTCTACCCAACAAACATGTGCTCTGCTTGGTAAGTATAATTACATTGTGCCACAATATAGTTTCAACTTAAAACTACTTACTCCCACTTCGAACTGTGCTTTGAAACAAATTTTTCTGACCTAATTTTGTTGAATTTAATTTGCCATTCTAGCACAACCTCTTCATGCTTGGTAGTGATGGGACGAGTGCCCGGTACTCGGTATCGAACGATTTCAGTCGTATTGGTACTCGGTATCGAAATATTATGTCTCAGTTTTCGATACCAACGTGCGAGTACCGAAGGCCGATTTTAACTCTATGCCAATATTTGCTTAGGACAGCTCAAAAGTGAAAAAAAGTTCCGCCAGTTTACGTATATCTTTTGCGCTATCACGTGGTGATTACATTTTTCGCCTTGTGTGAGTGCATGCCTGTACCCCGACCATGGCAGATAAATTAGCCAGTGATATACAACTAAGTACAACACTAGACTTAAGTACTCGGTAGCGAAGGTATATACATGTGGTACTCGGTATGGGTACTCGCTTCAAAACCTGGTATCGTCCCATCACTAATGCTTGGTCTGATTCCATAATGACACTATTTAAATACTCTTTTACTTGTTTGATTGCCTAAAACAGAATTAAACTTACAAATGTAGCCTATTTATACACATATTAATATATATTTTTTTGAATTGTTGATGAAAATAACATAATTTAAAATCTTTTTCAGACTTTGAATCACAGTTATATCAATGCCAATGTGACTTACCAAGAGTTAATCCATGCCTGGACCAAAATGATACAGCTATATGTGCTATGAATTACTGTGAAATGGAAGTCAGTGTATGTAGTGGCATCACCAACTCAATGTGCACTCAACAAAATGCATCTTCATATTTATGCTGGTGCCCACCAGGTTTTGTCTCTTCCCCTAATAAGAGAACCTGCCTTACAGGTAAATGCAATTCTTCATTGAAAAACTAACAATGCACATAATGTGTCGAAAACAACAGCTAGTATTGTGAACAATAAGTTACAACACTTAAGGCATTCACATAGCAAGCAAGCGCGTGTCTTTAACACTGACAACCAAATTAAGCAAGTTAAGCTGAAACATAAAAAAGTTATGTTGTTTTGTTTATCTTGTCACAACATGTTAGTTGTATTTTCAAAAAAATCTAAACAGGTTTGTGATTTGTTTACAGTGACTTCTCATTGGTACTTACTAAGTCTTTTACCTGTTTTGCTTTTTGCGATGGTGGGTCTGGTTGTTTAATGTCAGAGGAGGCGTCAGCATTCTAATTCCTACTTGGTAATAAACTGTTGCTTTTTGTATTGACAAAATTAGGGCCTAAAAACTGTAAGTGATCCATGTTGTTGTTTTACAGGTAGAAGGAAGGAACTGAATGACAAACAATATGGATGGGTTACACTGATAAAATATTTGCCTTGCAGTGTTGGACTTTTAATGTCTCTGGCATACTTGACCTTAATTGCAGTGCACACCAAGCCAATACATTTTTTTAATCAAGTGTAGTTTTGGCACATTTTTAAGTTTTTCCATTTTGCATTCTTTCACCAGCTATATAAAAGTTCCCTGCCATGTTTGTGTTGGGGTTTTGCAGCTCAAACAGTATTGCGTCTGTTGTTTTTTCAGATTTATTTTGTATTTCTGTGCCCTTTTCTTNTATTTCTGTGCCCCTTTCTTTACACTATGCAGTTTTCTTTTGTCTTTTTGATTGGACCTGTTGTTTGCACTTCCTGCAGTGAGTATTACAAAACAACAAAAATTGCCAAAATTGCTGTAAAACTATATACAGTAAATTTTGGGGGAAATTTAAACAAAGGAGAAAGATATTTGTAACTTACGTAATGCATTCTAAAAATCTACGTTTGTGTGATTCTTGGTTTATTTCAGTCTAGGTCAGTGGTTCTCAACCATGGCCCATGGCCCCCAAGCTGTATTCCTGGGGGCCACGGGTGTAGGCTCATTATCCAACATCCACCAAAAAATCAGCGTGCCATTTTCTTTCATAATGCTTTTCAAGTGTGTGTTGCAAATGATTTAATATCACTATTTGTCCATACTGAGGTTTATTTTTAGTAAAAAAATGTCCAGATAGATCNCAATATGGATGGGTTACACTGATAAAATATTTGCCTTGCAGTGTTGGACTCTTAATGTCACTGGCATACTTGACCTTAATTGCAGTGCACACCAAGCCAAAACATTATTTCAATCAAGCATAGTTTTGGCACAATTTTAAGTTTTTCCATTTTGCATTCTTTCACCAGCTTTCTAAAAGTTCCCTGCCATGTTTGTGTTGGGGTTTTGCAGCTCAAACAGTATTGCGTCTGTTGTTTTTTCAGATTTATTTTGTATTTCTGTGCCCTTTTCTTTGCACTATGCAGTTTTCTTTTGTCTTTTTGATTGGACCTGTTGTTTGCACTTCCTGTAGTGAGTATTACAAAAGAACAAAAATTGCCAAAATTGCTGCAAAACTATACAGTAAATTTTTGGGGAAATTCAAATAAAGGAGAAACATATTTGAAAGTTACGTAATGCATTCTAAAAATCTACGTTTGTGTGATTCTTGGTTTATTTCAGTCTAGGTCAGTGGTTCTCAACCAGGGCCCAGGGCCCCCAAGCTGTATTCCTGGGGGCCACGGGTGTAGGCTCATTATCCAACATCCACCAAAAATCAGCGTGCCATTTTCTTTCATAATGCTTTTTAAGTGTGTGTTGCAAATGATTTAATATCACTATTTGTCCATACTGAGGTTTATNCACCCGATTCGTCAACAAGTGCTCGATTAGAAGCGCTTGTGTTATGAAAAAATCCCCGTTTCTTATCGGGCGGTGTTATAATTTTAGAACATGTGTTATAACACAGCCCGATTTTATCGGCAATGGTAGTGAAGCATTAAATTTGTTTTTTATTGAAAAATATAATATTTTCTGTGGAAATAAGCGCAGGTTAAATGGGTTTTATATAAAATTGGCAGTTAATTGTGAGATGTTAAGACAAAACCAAACGCATTTTAAGCAGTGAAATAGCAGCAGTACCAGATTCTCTTTGATTGTAAACTGTAAAATACAAAATTGGCCAAGGATGTTGTATCTTATGGGCGTCCACGTTTCTGATAACAAATGGAGTGATGATAAGTGACAGTTCAGGGCTGGTAAAGCATTTCTAGTGCTTTATAAAACAAACTAAGACTCAGCACACTATCAAATGAAGGACTTGGAACATTGGATTTGAAAAGCAATTATACACAGTAAGTGGTTGTCATTCTCAACTGTTTCTATAATTGTAGCAGATGTTCATTTGTTTGTTTTTTTAGGCATGTTTAACAATGTGGTAGTTCATATCTAGTGTGATCCTGGTTTTGTAAAACATTGTCTTTCATTTCTACTGGCTAAACTAAAGCATTTTTGTGTATACTCAAATTAAATGTTGCATACACTTTTTCTTTTATTTTTTGTTGTAGTTCAACGTCTGGAAAACTGATTAGACACATCAAAAAAATCAACAGAAACATTCCAAAGGTGATTCAAAACTGCCTTGGATAACATGAAACAAAGTGATTGATTGTGGAAAAATAGTGTGGGTCAAATGAGATCACTGAAGTGTCAGCCAAATCATTGATGCATACAACATGTTTCTTGCCTCAATCACAGGGTGACATTTTATTTTAATATACGCACCACACACTTCTGTTTTGTATATATCAAATCAAAATATGTGTTTTTTTTTGTCGCTCTAATACCTGAATGCAGGTTTGTTTAACAATTCTTGTACCCAATTTAAAGCAAACTTGTCAGGTTAGATGGGTTCAAAGATTTGTTGGTGGTATTTTAATCTCGTACCCAAATTAGGGCAAACTTTGTGTGTTGGTTAGATGTGTTTATTTATTTGTTGGTATTAATGCTATTTTACCTACATGACATAATCATAGCATAGTTAAAATAGCATATCTTGGGTAAATATTTAGAACATTTTCACTTTATAGACTCCTTCAGTAAAAGTGATTCATCACGTGGTAATGGAAAACCTTTATCCATGGCACCACCAAAACATCATTAAATCTTCAAAGTTAACCAAACCATAATTAATCAGTATTAATAATCGTTCATCAGCAATATTAAATACAAATTCTGCTACTTTCGTAATTTGCTAAAAATGGCCATTCTTTCGATTGTGTATCAAGGGCTGCTAATGCTCTAAAACACACAGTGTACTCTAACTACAGCCAAGCTTTACCCAAACCCAATATTTTTCCAACGATCCCGTTTAGAACATGCATTCTATTTTGAAATACACAAATTACCTTGCTATTTTAGAATGAATTGTGTATTACTGATTGGAATGCATGTTGTTCTTGGGTATTTTCGTTTCTGTACTTTATGCAAATAACAGTGACTGAAAGAGAAGGCTTATATGAATGAAGCCTGGTATTAAAAGATTTGCACGCTTTAATATAATAGATTCGTGGTTAAACTGCTTATTTTAAAGCAATACCCGAAAAATGTTGTATTTTTCTAAAAGATGGTGGACACACATAATACAACGGCGCGGCCGGCTACCCTATTGCTCGACTCGGTACCGGCAGAGTTATATTGTATACACAACGCTTATTGTCGGTCATTGCTTTCAGAAAGTCCTACTCACCGACACAATAAGATAACACGCCAATGTCCACAATTCAGTATTATTTACCATGAGGTTTGGCAAAGTAACTATTTACTACCAATATGACGATACATGTGGAAATTGGTCGTTCCAAGTCTTCGTGCTTCTGTATCGTTTATCGCAACCAGCATTAATAGCAACTAAATGCCTTTATAATTTGCCCCAATTTTGTGCACAGTAGTTTCAGTTAATTCAAACACGTAAATAAGAGGTGCGTATTTGCTGTGTGTTTTTGTCTCTGCCATCTTGCTTCGCATGGGTGGAATTGTTGCATTTAAACATTTCAGCACAAATATGAATAAACGTCTGTTATACAGTTATGACTGTAAACTGTTTTCGATGAGACTAGACAGTAGACACTGTACCTCATTTTAAATTTTGAAAAGCTGGCGTGTGACTAGTCTTTTAAACTACGTAAACATTTTTAGGTTGTCAGGAACTAAACACGAGTAGAAAACGAAAAGGTGGTAACCTGACATTGGGGAGTCAAAACTTTCCCAGTCATGCTTCATTGCGTTTCACAGCAGCAACGAGTAAAAAATGGTTTAAATTCTTGGGCACATGTAGGGTTTCAAAACATGCAACGCTCGCTGGTTAAACACAAGGAAATGAAAGCAATATTTACAAATATACACATAGCATGTTAAAAAGATTTTGTATTGCCTCAATATTAAGTAAAGGAATATTAAGTAAAAAGTAGGAATATTAAGTAAAAATATCTAGGGGGTGCTGCAGCTCCGCAGCCCCCTCGCACGAGCCGCCCCTGATTGCCTCCACTGCATGGAACAGCAGACAGGCAAGAGGGTAGTTCCCTCGTACACAAGGTGTCGGTAAAGAAGGATTTCTCACTTTAAAGAAACGATATACGGTATCCAAGAATACACCTGCACTACTCGAATAACGTGCTCAAAGTGGTTGTGACGTCATATTGCGTTAACAGGCTGGAAATAGCATGTGTACTACGCACTAGTTGACCTGTATAGCTTTTTGTTTAGGAAATCGTTTTTTTTCCATTATTCCTTGACGAATGAAATGAAAAATGAAATAATATTCATTTTTTCATCAGATTTATAAGTGCAAGCCTTGAAACCAGCCTACATTGTTCAAAGACATATAGGCTACGTATCTCGTTTTTTCTCGGTTTTTAGTCATATACCACGACGTTTAGATTTTGTTTCTGGGTATTATGTCAGTTATAAGAAAGAAATAATTTGCGGCTAAAACTAAAAACCTGGGCGTTGATTAATTGTAAAGCAGGGGTTCCAAAACAAACCGATTCGTTGGGTTTTACCTCAAACACTCCAGTTTTCCATTTAAGCTAAGAACAGTTTTTGTAATATGTACAGCATTAAGATGGTAAAATGTCTGGATGGTTTAACATTTCGAATGTTTTAAATTTGTTGTCTGCAGTAGGCTAGTTAAAATATTGTACATTTTTTTAAAAGGGGTTTAAACCGAATGCAATATACATGCCAAGGCTACATTGATCAAAAAACATGCTTTTAGGAACAAATTAGTTTTATTTCCATCCGCAATCGGGTAAGATCAAATGCTATACGTTTGTTTGTTGAATTCAGCCAAAGGAAACGCAGACAAAAACTGACGCGTTAGTGCTATGTTAAGCGCGACGAGCGTTCGTTTTATGTCGAGTTGTGACGCATCGCTTGACCGCAAGAAGGTGTCGAAATACCTGGATTTTGATTCTTGCGGCTGTTTACATTTCTGGTGCTCTTTCAAAATCCCGAAACATGGGCTTTCGCAGGATAAGCACTGCATAATACAAACTCTGGAGTTAGCGGAATACGAGGTTGCGCATTGTGCCGCTGAAAAGATTATGTACCCGGCTAACCTAAATGGACGACTGCCAGAACAGATCGAGTTTCTTTGACAACGCTCGAAAATGACTCGTGGCTGCCTACTAAAACTTCTAGGCTTAAAAAAAACATTTTTTAACATAGTTAGTTGTAGTATTCATTTAGAGTTACGTGCAAAAGGTACGCACAAAGTGCAGTTAGTTTAGGCTTCAAGTAAACTCTTTTGTAATGATTTTTGTCTTTGTGCCCTTTCCTTGATACTAATCGTTCCGCCTTGTTTCGCTTTTTTTGCGGTGAAAAAAACGCACTCTCATGTTAGTCTCAGCCGTACACGCTTGGGTGAAATGGAACAAGACCAGAAAAGAGTTATGCGGTTACCCCGTGTAAGCTAAAACCTCGGTAAACATTATAGCAAGTGACAAACCTTAATTACATGTTTTTTAACACTTTAGGCACCATATCGTTGTCATTTTTTTCTTGTTTATGTTATTATAATGTAAAATTTTCAGAGAGCAAGAACTTATACCGTTTGCTTTATTTTCAAAAAATAAACAAACTACAGTATCATCTTTTATACCCGAACTGTCATTTGCTTTATTGGTTAACATCCAGTGCATTTGCATTGATGTAAATAGCGCACACAAACAAGGGCAAGGGGGAAAACCGCCTAACAAAAGGTTGTGGTACGAAAGGGGCTCACCCCTTTTTCTTGCCATCACAAGCTTATACGGCCCAGCGCACCCTTAGGACTAAGGCAACCTAATCATGGTGGGGCTTCTTTAGACTTTACTGCTTGTGTTGTGATGCAACTTAAATGTAAATCGCAAGGCAATGAGGTGGTCAAAGAATAGTTACAAACCTTAATCAGTATAAATAGGTTTTATAGAACATTATGCCAAATGTATATTTGTATATGCTCAAAAACTTAAGTAGTAGATCATATGAGCTTAGTAAACAAATTTAGTCTGAGTGTTTATGTTTGCCAGGTATTGTGCTTAGGCTATAATGATTACCCAGGTTATCTACTTACGTGAAAAGGGGGGCTTTCGTTTTGTGTTTTGGCATGATTGTGTCAAACCATCTAACCGTTACTTATGCTAAATTACAGAAATATTATGCGAGCTTGTAATAATTAGGCTATAACTTAGAGCTTTCGTTTTATGTTTTTTCATGTAATTAAATTTAACTCAGATCAGGCATAATGTTTGAAAATTCCTGGTTTCTTCTGAAACGCTTCGTTGCCACAGCGGTATTTGCACTTTAGTTTCGTTATTGCATACTTTTAAATCAGGTAACGTCAAAATTTTCAACAGCACGGGTTTGGCGTTATATTTGGACACATTACCATTTCTTTGTCATAGCTTTGCATTTTCTATTTACCTTTAGATGAAAATTCGTTTTAGTGATACGTGTTTAATTTTAGCGGCAGTTAAAACATAGCACATAATTTGAAACAGTTCAAACTTTGATAGATTATAAAATTGACAGTTAAACAAAAGTGGTGTTTCCCTAGGAAATATTTACCGGGTGTTTTACTTGCCCCCTCTTTTTACGTGGTGTAATGAAAATTTACGAACCGCAGTTTGGCTAATACGGGAAAATACGTCTGGCTTTCCGGTGGGGCTTTTTTAACATTGCGTAAAATTTGTAGCAGCTTGCTGAAGCCTATTCAAAAATAATTCGGCGACTTTTTATTGACATCAACTGAGCGTTGCATTGTAGAAAAATCTGTAGTTGTTGACAAATCTAATTTTGTTTATTAGGCTACAGTAGGAATAGTAAACAAGTTTACGTTTGCTAATAGGTATTTACTGTAAGAATAAAGAAAATGCTATACACAACAAACGGTGTACCTATAGAATTGGTATAAAACAGTTATAAGCGTTATTCTTACCGGTGAAGTTCAACATAGTCACATATGTGCAGTGGTGCGTATAGCCTACTTTGCGCAAGGGCCGGCGTATGTAATTAACCTTAACCCAATATCTATTGTTTTCAAAGGCTTTTGTGGCAACTTTGTCAAACGTGAGTGGTTTAGTTAAAAAAAATTGTCTTCAATCTGTAATGACGGGTTATAATTTATTTTGAAATTGCATTTTGACTCTGTGCTTTGCGTCTAATGACGATGCTGTGCAAGATATTGTGGATATTCGTCTGGCTGTTCTTAATTACGACCCAGTCAGTTCGATGCCAGTTACTAGGTAAGTTTAACTGCGTAACAAATGCATAAAATCCTAAGATATAAAAGGAAATAAGCAATACATTTGCATTTAAACACGGTTGCGAGTTTGTTGCGTTTTCATTTAAATCCTTGTCTCATCCAGCACAAGTGCAATGAGCGCTCTAACAGATGTCAATGCTCTGAGCGTTTCTTTGTTTTATGCAAACAAAAACGCCAAAAAGGCAAAAAAATTATTTATTGACCATGAACAATTTTTCGTTAATTAAATCGTTTTAGGCTGTGATGATTGAATAAAACGTGTAAAGTGCGTATCAACTGCTAAAAATTTTGGGTTAAAAAGTTTGGACGTTTATTGTGTTTTGAAAGGGGAAGTCCCCATTCGCGACAACACGCGTAACGTGACGCGCAGGCCGCAGGGTTTGCTTCTTGCTACTGCCAATGGGCTACTTTTAATGTCTCAATTTACTAAATCATGCAATTTACTGAATTTATTGTAATAAAATGCCAATCAATGCAATGCTTTGATTTGAAAGCAATTTGTTCCAGTCTTCTATCCAAATCATTGTAAGTCTTGTTGTTTTTTCTTCTCAAATTGTTAAGGGTTGTACTAAATACCTTACGTTAACACATGACGTGTGTGATAATATTAAGCCCAAAGCGGTCTTTGAGATTAAAATTTCTGCATTGTGCAGTGATACAGTTCACCACTTGTATGCGTTTCTAAGCAGAACTATTTCTTGTTTCAGCTCCAGCATCTGTCAACATTACAAATCCTACAGCAGACAGCTTCACTGTTAAATTCAGTGCAGTTGCTGGTGCTACATCATACAATGTTACATACACTGCTTTTCATACCCCAAGTGACAGTGGAACACAATCAACAGTTTCGACTATTGACACAGTATATACATTAATATATACATGCTAATCAGAAATACAAATGTCTTGACGAAACAAATGCCAGAAATGTAGCTGATATCAGACATTGTAAAGTTTTACCAACTAGAATAAATTCAAGTTTTATGTTACAAAACTTGCCATACACCAAATACAATATTTATGAACAGATGTCTGTCTTAAAACCAGGACAATTGCCTTAAAATGGGATAGCAATGCTTTACTATGTCAGTAATTGATTTGCAAGGGTGTATTGGCACTGTAGTTGTTTCTACTCAGTTTTCCATGAGTTTGCCACCAGTTTAGATTCAACAAGTTCAACAAGATAGAAGTAGTCACTCTTTTGTACTCACCTTACCTGTTATATTGTAGATAACTGGTCTGAGAAGCAACATTCGATATAATGTAGTTGTTACTGCAATTGGTGCTGATGGTGCTGGCACACCATCTATGTCTGTTGCAGCAAGAACAGGTAAATATGGAAGAGAATAATTTCATACGTTTTACTTTGTACATTATGCAAAGTAAACAGATACCACATTTTTTTATATTGTTTCAGCACCCAATGGAGTTGGTGTGCTGACTTTCATTACCACCCCAACTTTTTTTACCATTTACTTGGAGCAAGTACCAGGAGTTACAGGGTTTGAAGTGGAAGTTAACAATACAATGGATGACACAAATTCGACAGTTTATGCAGTGCCTGACTCGGTTGTAAATTCCTTATATGTATCAGTGTAAGTTTAACACTTGTTTCGAATGACTGCCTGGTTTTGTTTCTGTCGGAAAGCTACTAATTACAACATATATGATAATGAAAAAACTAAGCTTTGGTTACCACAAGATAAAATAGGTACAAAACACAAAATGTTTTCCAATTCCATATGTGTACTAGTGTAACTAGGCAAATATATAGCTGTTTGTGGTGAACAGTAAACAATTATGAGCAGACATGTTTTGATGTGTATTACAGAGTTTTAAACCGGTTACCAAACACCAATTATTCAGTAAGAGTACGAGCATCTCAAGTAGCATTATCTGACTATTCCGAAACTCAAAGTCCATATGGTGCAGCTCAATTTGTTACAACAGGTAATTAAAAAAAGGGCCTAAACAAAAAGATGTTATTTATTTTACTAAAAATTCCTGTTCTGCATGTAGTTTTTTGTTAGTCATTTTAGTGTATATTGGTAAGGATTATGTCCATATTCCTTTTGTTTAAAATGTAGGCATCAAAAGTTAACACTGAAAATAAGGAAAATTTTAACAATAAGGAATGCAATATTTGTCAAAACAAAATAAAGATTACTTGTGCATCCATGTTGTTGTCAGTTTTTGAAAAAAATGCTGATTTTTCTTGGATTCTTTTGTAGTAGTTGTTTTTCATGTATGGCATTTTTAGATGTCAACAAGATTTAACACCAATGCTTGGAAACAAGTGTACAGAGTTAAAAAAAAGTTTATTGCAAAAGAAATGAAGCAAGTTCGAGCCTGGACTTGAATACTTGTTTCAATTACTTTCATACATTTCCTATTGTACTAGATATGTAAATCTTTTTTTATTGGGTAATTAATGATTTGTTAAGCTTTTAAATTACTACAAACTTTAAAATCAATACATGTTAGGCGTGCATGTTTGTTGCCAATTGAATAAAAAGTTAAATATAATGAATGGGCGTGCTTTTTAAATGAGATTGTTTTTGTTTCTCTGCAGATATGATATCAGTGTTTGCCTCAATCAATCTCACCATGCAAACATTTGCTGCCGATGCCAATAATGATGCAACATTAAGAGCCACAATTGAGAGTGAACTACTTAGTGCTTATCAGACACGATCTGAAAAGGTGGTCAATGTAAATGTTATTAATTTGGAGGTTGGAACCTCACAATGTCACCATGAACTAATAGTTTCTGATCAAAGTGTTCCACCAAGTACAGCTGGCCTCGACTTGACAATGGTTAATTCTACACTCTATTCTGATTCAATTGTGAGATATCGTGGTAAGATTGAGTTTGTTGTCTTGTCTGTTATTCATAGATATGTGAGATCGTTTTGTTTTTTTCTGTTTAGTTGTTAGAAGTAGACATCTTTACAGGTGATTATTGCCTTAGTGTGGCTTCTTATTTTGTTGTGAACTTTTGCGTCTTTAAGGCCGTTGACAGCCATTTCACCTCCTTTAACATTATATTTTGTTTATGTAACAAATATGACTGGTAACATGGCATAAAAAACACAAGGCACAGCTGCTAGAACCAGGTGATTAAAATTTACCAATCATCAAGTGCAGTCTACATTCTTATGTCATACTGATGTTATTTCTACACCCATGCTTTTTGAATATTTCACATTCCAAATTCTTTTGTATATTGGCTAAACATGTCACCATCCGCTCTGCTGGGTACAATTATTTGCTTACTAACTATTAGTAAGCCTGTTCACCTGCACAAATTTTCCTAGGTAAATTACAAAAATGTACCTTATTTTGTCGGAAACCTAACTGACTCTAATTTGAATCCCGAAAATATGTTTTATTACTTTAAAATCAGGATCAATTTTTCCTCATGTGAACAGAGGGCATTTTGGAGTAAAAATTTACCATGGTGATGTCATAAACCGGGATAATTTTGAAATTTACCTGCTCATGCGAACAGGCGTGTTCACAAATAATTGTGTAGCAATCATAGGTATTATGAAACAATAGTCTAACATCACAAAATACTGCTTACAAAGGAATAAATATCTGATGTTTGTATTTATTTTATGGCGTAAATGTAAGTTTATATAGCTTGTTATGGATGTGTTAAGGTAAACATTTTTTGTTTTTTATTTTATAGTGTCTGCTGATATCACAACTGAGGGGTATTTCGTTTCTGACTCTCCTGACGTAGCAGGAGCGAAATTAATTGGCTACAATGAGGATGGCTGTGCTGGTGAAGGCATGGAAAGTATGGAACTTTACACTAGAAGTGGAATTGTTGACTCAGGATCAATAGTTGATAGTGACACAGATGGGCTAGCAGAATCAATCAAAACTTTGGAACTGAGTGCTGACTGCATAGGGGGTAACTTTTAACTGTTTTTAGACATATTATTTTGTATTAACAATTGTTGCAAAGTTACCAACATTTTAATGTCTTATTTATAGTGCTTTACGAAAATTAATTTGCAATTCAATTGCTAGAATATAACTGTTTGAGCCACAATTGTTAATACTTGACACAAAGATGATAGCACAACCGCCTTGTGTTCATAAGGTTGTCAGTTCTAATTCTGTTTCTTTTACTTGTGTTTTCATTAGGAAGAGACTTAAATTCCATTCCGTTAAAGAACAATCTGATAGGTTAAACCAGCAGCTTTTCAAAGTCAAAAAAGCCAAGCTAAGTAAAAATGACTCTAATACAAGTCCAATACATTAAGCGAAGTGCATTCACACTACCCAAGACCTTTGAGGATAAAAATATAACAACAAACAACAAATATAACTTGTTGTGTTGTACTTTTGTTTGTGTCAAGGTCATGTTTGCAGAAAGTGCACTGTTAAGCACAAATTGAGTTCCTGTAACAAAACTTTAATGACTGACATCTGCTTAATGTCTACAATGTTTTAAAGTGTCCTTTAATCTGTCTACAGTGTGTACTACGGCAACATTTCGGTTTACACCTCGGGCTGACACAATATATGCAGTCCGACCAAACTATTTGTTTGAGGGTTGTCTTGATGGAACAAATCCAAATTTTTATGATCGCTTCTTTTCTGCAAGATTTGCCGCACCTGCTGATCGATACACAATTTTGTTCACCACAGGTGAGTATACTTTAAACTTGTTTCATAATGTATATACAACAGTAACAAATCATCATAAGTTTTTTTACAGTCTATTGCACCTTCCTTTTTTTCATAACAGGGTTAGTATTTAGGACAAATTTGACTGATATCATCACCACCTCTTGTCGTGTATACCGCAATGAGCTAATCTTACTGTCTACTGAACCCCGGTGACACATTTTTTGGCAAAAAGTAAAATTGCTTTTATGTAGGTCCTTCTGCAATCGACAGTAGTTTATTTACTTCCACTTCATTACTTGATGGCACTGGATTGACAATCACCTTCCCTCCCACTGTCCTTACACGTGGAGTTCAAATGGTTGTTGGCTTAAATGGTGTGACTAACATACTCACTGAAAATGAGTTTGACAGCTCTGATCAATACCAGGTAAAGGTGATAACCACAAATTACCTCATGCATGTGACTTTTTTAAATCAATGGTGTCACTGCCAACACTAAAAAAACACTGTATATCAAAAATCAATTGTCCTGTAGCTGATATACTGTAAATAAAAAGTGGGCACTCTTTGTATTACCTAGTTAAATTTGTCATTACCTATAATGCCTAAACATTTTGCATGTACATTTTATCAGTTAATACAGGTTTTTAAACTGGGTTCAAATTTTTCTGTTGGCTAGACTCCTTTATTTTTCTGTTTTTTAAAGTAGGGCTTTATGATTTGAATGCAATGGCATTTTGTACTATGTGGTTGGTTTTTGTAAACACTTTTTTACCACATTTGTTCAAACATGTTAAAGCATGGAGCCAGTAAATGATAAGCTGCAGTTCAAACATAGTTGGTACTGTTGTCAAAGTTCTGTTGCCAAATGTTGTAAAGAAATATGTGGAGAAAATTTTCTTTGATTAGTCTATTATTGAGATGCCTAATAAATTTGATGTGGTCCTGTTAGGGTAGATTGATCATATGTTTGACAAAACACTTTTTTAAGTTTTAAAAGCTTGGTAAGGCCATAACTATTAAACCTTATGTTGCAGCTGGAATTTAATATGTTGACTGGTAATCAATCATATCCTGTCACATTGAGTGCAAGTGTTCGTGCAGCTAATGGAACCATACTAGAAACAGGGCAGACTATTTTCAATGCAATGACAGGTAAGATAAATATATGGTTTTTTGTTCTAAACTTAGGTTATAGGTACCTTTCGTTTTCCAAAAATATTTCAATATTGCCAAATATAAAAGCACTACGTAACAAAATGCACTAAAAAATTAACACTGCAAAATGATAAGCTAGTATATTTTTCTTTGTCACCCAAAGTGTCCAGTAACAATTTCCAAAAAACATTTTAATGGTGTTGCTGAAGTTTATCAACAACATGTGCCACGCTGGGTACCACAAATGAATAGTTTCTGTGGGGCAATAGTGTCATATAGGCAACCGGACATATGTTACTAGTGTTTGTGGATTGCTTGGTGGATGTTATTGGAGTTAGGAATTATGGCGTCAAAAGTGGTGACAAAAAATACACTTCTAGTGGTAAAGTTTTAAACATTGGTCAAAGTGTATAAAGTTTTACAGGACTGTAGTGTGGATTATTGTGGTTTAGTTAGTTTGGGTGTTGAAACTTTATCGGTCACCCCACTTACCCCCCAAAATGGGTAAACTTTGTGAATAGTGTCTAAATTGGATGAATATTTGACATTTGGAAAAACACCATTTTTAAGTGTTAATAAATGTGCTTTATCCTGTAGGCTCAAGATTTACCCCACTAACCCCTAAAATTGGTGTTTCATTCAAAAATGTCCGAATTGCAAGAGATTTCGATAGTTTCTACCTCACATAGCATGATTCTTTCAGCTGAATATTGATTACTATGTTTCAACTCATAGCTCTAAATTTAATGACGCTTATCATGGTATTTGCAATATTTACAACTTTGCATGTACCCATGAGTTTCTGCTTGTAGAAACAAACAAAGGTTAGAAAAACTTTGGCTACTATGGTACCCAATATAAATATATATATATGTTGTGAAATAGGTTTTTGTGTATATGCAATAGAAATGTGCTAGGTCACCGTTTTAGTTTCACACAGCCATTATCTTTCTGAACATTGTGGTCTTAGAATGTGATGTTAATAAGTTTTCCAATCTCAGAAGATACACATCCTCAAAGAACACTGTATTCTGTCTATTTGTTAAAACAGTGAGCAGTAGACAACTAACCAAGAGTACATTACAATTACAGATCTAAATGAATGTGAGTCAGTGCACAACTGCAGTGTAAATGCAAACTGCACAAACATACTTGGGAGCTTCAACTGCACATGCAATCCTGGTTATGTTGGAAATGGAACAACATGTGAAGATATTTGTATAGCTGGTGAGCACAATTGTG
>QLIY01002760.1:4246-16488 GCA_003260075.1 Phallusia mammillata | reverse complement strand
CCGACTCAAGCTTTTTAAACTCGTCTGCTCTTTTTTCATATTGATTTAACATAAAATGGGTCTAAATTAAACCAGGCTTTAGTTTAATGCTCACCTGTCAAAGATATGCTATTCTAACCTCGCATAAACGACTGTTTTTGTTGGGCGTCCACTTGTCCCGACGACAATTTTGCAAACAACGTCGTCGGTGGTACGCATTTATTGGAAACCTTAACATTCGAATTCCACATTTGCTTTTGTTTGAAGTTTTGAACAGTTGGGAGCTGAACACATTACACATTACGCAATTTGTGCAAAAACGCATTACACATTACGCAAAAAGCTGAACACATTACGCAATTTGTCCCACACATTACGCAATTTGTGCAGAAAAATACTTAATTTCAAAACCTTAAAAGTGTACTTTTGTAGTGATACAAAAGTAAGTTATTCCTGTCAAGTACGCATACTTATACAAAATTAGCAGCGTAAAATACCGTTTTCGGCTACTTACCGTATGGAAAACAATTAAGCCCTATTGACAAAAAAATTAAGGCCGTTAAATTTGTTTCTAATCTGTCGAGTTATTTAAATTTAGCAAACATATGCGTTTCTCCCTACATATGCGAGTTTTGGCAAAAACATTTTTACATGTTTGTAAAGAAAAGTCAGTAAACATATTAGTTAAGGTTTTAATGAATGCCTTGAATGTTGTGTATAGGCAACTGTAGCCTACAGTGTGTCAGTTTCAGCATTTCCAACATAGGCTGTTTGTACCTAACCCACAGACATTGAAAGTGAGACTAAACAAGCTTCTGTTAAAACATTTGTCGAAAATGTTTATGATTCAATCACTTTTTTGGACTCTTACATATGTAAGGCTATTAAAAAATACTTATAAACGAAATGTCATTTTCCTTATACCCAGCAAACAATTTGTGTATTTGTTAACTATGCAGTTATGATTTTGTTCTGTATACTGACTAGTGTCTGCTGAGATTTATAGCAGTATTCAGGGTAGGTCCTATAGTTTTCTCACCTATATTTGTTTTGGCTGATTGTAACAGGTATTCCATTGAAGAATAATAAGATATTGTTGGAACTTAGCACGACATCACACTAAAACTTAAACATGTTTTATCTTTGTTTTTGCAATCCTGATCAGAAAATGCAGTAACTTACCTATGCAACGCTTGCAATATTTTCACCAGCTGGAGCATCTCTTGTGCAGTTACCAATTAAAATGTAAAAACTTAGTTCAGGTCTTCAAACTACAGACTGCCGGCGCAAAAAGCTCTCATGCGTGTCCAAAACAAAAATAAATTTAATGCATATACCGGTAAGTAATTATTGTTGTTTTAATGGTGTCTCAACTAGAGCCACGTTTGTGTCAATATAGTAGTTCTGGTTTAACAAAAAAACGTGTTGTTGAAAACCGCTATTTCCGGCCTTGGTACAATGGTTGGCACGTTTTTGTGTTATTTGTATTTGCTGAGTCATTACAGAGTGCGGGTGGCAGGTTTTGTCGCAGTCACTGTTTTGTGTTTACTTTTGCAGTGTGGATTTCCATCGCGAATTGAAGCAAACATGTTGTCTAAAAAACAAGTTTTGATCGTAATTTTGGCGCTGCTTGCGTATTATTGGATCAAATATGTGAAGCAAGGTCCTGTGTATACAACGGACAAGCGCTTGGATGGAAAAACTGTGTTAATTACAGGTTTACACATACATTTTGTTCCTTTTTGTAAGATAAGATGTTTTTTTTTCTTCGTTTTTTTCAACATTATTTTATTATTAAACATAAAAACATTTAAAATGGTGTATGTTTAAACTGTCTCTAATTGCTCTGTTGGCAAATAAGTTGCTAAAAAATGTTGAAGTTTGTTAACTTACTTAAATTCATAAGTAGTAGCCAAAGTAAACTGTTCAACTTAAAACATCCATGCCTCACCCCAAATACCCTTTTTAAGACTTTTTCTTGCCTTTCAAGGTGGAAATGCTGGTGTTGGCAAAGCCACTGCAATTGAATTTGCAAAACTAGGAGCAAGAGTTGTCATTGCTTCTCGAAATGTTCAGAAATCGCAAAAAGCAAAGTATGATATCATAGAAGAAGCTGGAAATAAAAATGTAAGATGAATACTGTGGTGTGTGGTTGATAAGTTGGGGCAACAGGTTTGAACTTACTTTTTAAACTTGGCACTTTTTATTTTTAGGTTTTTGCTATGCAACTGGATCTTGAAAATTTTAATTCAATCAAATCATTCGTGAAACAGTTTGACAAGGAACAAGAACATCTCCATTATCTTATTAACAATGCTGGTTTGTTAATTTGTGATATGTTTGTTAAATGTAAGGCATGTGTCGTTCATGAACTTGAATTTCATGAATTTTTCATTATTGTTTTTTTGCGGAAACTAACAATTTGTTTGGCTAAAAATATGTATTCCTAAAGTTCACCCCATGTTTTTTCAGGTGTAATGGGTATCGATGGAATAACAGATTATGGTTATCATCGTGTGTTTGGTATAAATCATTTCGGAACATTTTTGCTTACGAATTTGCTCATGAAAACAATTAAAGAAACCTCAAAAAGATCTCCAGCTAGAATTGTTAATGTTTCTGCAGGACTTTACAAGTAAGTAAACTGAAGTAAAGTAGCACAGCTAATATGGATTTGTATGATGGTATTTTGTAAACTTTCCCTTGGCTTCTAAGAGTTTTCAGTGAAACTGACTTGCATGCATAAAGCTTTGTATTTGCTGTAACCAATACCATTACTTCTTTTCGCCATAAACTATGCAGTCACAGTAAATCCTCAACAAGACTGAACTAAATCTATAATGTTAGTCTATGACTAGTCCTTGTTTCACACTAAAGCTGTTTTTGTTGATAAACTTTTTTTTAATAGACTTGGTGCTTTGGACTTTGATTACATCAGGTCTGAAACAAATGGATATTTTTCTGATTTAAAAATGTATGGTCAAAGCAAACTTGCCAATATCATGTTCACCATAAAATTAAGCAAACTACTAAAAGGATTTGATGTTACGACCTATTCCATGCACCCAGGTAAACAAATATCACCATTATGCAATATATAACTTTCATTTTTTAAATATCTGCTTATGCTAGCCACACTACATTAAAAGTGGTGTTCCATTTTTTTTACTAAAGTTGCAATAAAACCTAACTCCCCCCCCCCCTTGTTGCTGCATCTTTTCTGCAAGTCTTGTAATCATAGGTAGTTTTCTGTTTAATACACGCCCCCCCCCCATATAATATACCTAACATTCGCTGATCCGTCGCTGATTGCAATAATTGATTTATGTTTTTGTCTTTTACAATCTGTGTCAAATGATTGTTTCATCAGCTGTTGATCCCATTGTCAAAATTTCACTGCTATTCCCTTTAGCAATCTTAGCTTTCTGATTTCGACCCCTATCAAGGGTCCTGTACACAGTTGCTCAGATACCCATTGATTATGGTTGGACTTGTCCTACTTCTAGGCACACTGTTGTTATACTTAAAACTTTGGGATAACAACACGTCCCGAAAACAAAAATGTTTTGCACGTGTCAGGATGTGCATTGTCATCTGTCGGACTTAATACTCCTATACCCCCCCCCCCTGGGTCACTTTGTGACCCGCGGGTCAGTGGTTCGCCATCCCTGTCCTATACCCACGCATTTGCTTATTTCTGGCCATTGCTGTAACTTTTTTAAATGTGTTTTCGTTGACCCGTCTTTGGTTGCAACGATTAATTTGTTTCAATTTACAAATCTGTGTCAAGAAATTGTTTTATCTGCCTATGTTATATACACATGCAGTTGTCCTGATACCCATTATTTATAGTTGAACTTATTTTAGTTGTGAGTCGGACCGGGCTTTTTGGGTTCGAGCAGTGTTTTAGTGCCTTGAGCTTTAAGTCTGACTAAAATGG
Source organism: Phallusia mammillata (assembly GCA_003260075.1). NCBI lineage: Eukaryota > Metazoa > Chordata > Ascidiacea > Phlebobranchia > Ascidiidae > Phallusia > Phallusia mammillata. The sequence goes on along the minus strand of QLIY01002760.1, from coordinate 12,569 downwards.
GCTGGAGTCTTTCGCTTTATCAAACTTTTGAGCATAAAACGTTTTTTAAACCTGTTCTATTACTGAACTGTCGGGTTTGTAGCCTAACTTCAGCAAAAAACTTAGGAGCAAAATAATTTTAGCAGCAAAATACCCTTTTCAAAATTATAAAAAAAATTAGCAGCAAAATACCCTTTTCATCAAAAAATTCATTTCTTGATTATCGTGTATTAAAACGTGTGGGTGATTAAAATAGGACGCATAACGCACAAATAAAACAACAATTGACAACTATTTTGCGAAACCAAACGATGAAAATGGTTAACAACTAACTCTAATTTCGCGGATTTCGTAGAACACATGCTCCGTCCATATGTACTACACCCCAACAAGCAGTTTGGTTTTTAACAGTAGAGCCGATTTCAACCGGGAGTCGAACCGCTTGTCATATGGGTTCAGGTTCGGTTCGGGTTCACGTCGTTTTGTTTTTAAGGGTTCGGGTTCGGTTCAGGTTTTTAAAAATTTTCATTTTCGGGTTCGGGTTTTGTTCCGGTTTGGGCAAATTNTTTTCTTCGTTTTTTTCAACATTATTTTATTATTAAACATAAAAACATTTAAAATGGTGTATGTTTAAACTGTCTCTAATTGCTCTGTTGGCAAATAAGTTGCTAAAAAATGTTGAAGTTTGTTAACTTACTTAAATTCATAAGTAGTAGCCAAAGTAAACTGTTCAACTTAAAACATCCATGCCTCACCCCAAATACCCTTTTTAAGACTTTTTCTTGCCTTTCAAGGTGGAAATGCTGGTGTTGGCAAAGCCACTGCAATTGAATTTGCAAAACTAGGAGCAAGAGTTGTCATTGCTTCTCGAAATGTTCAGAAATCGCAAAAAGCAAAGTATGATATCATAGAAGAAGCTGGAAATAAAAATGTAAGATGAATACTGTGGTGTGTGGTTGATAAGTTGGGGCAACAGGTTTGAACTTACTTTTTAAACTTGGCACTTTTTATTTTTAGGTTTTTGCTATGCAACTGGATCTTGAAAATTTTAATTCAATCAAATCATTCGTGAAACAGTTTGACAAGGAACAAGAACATCTCCATTATCTTATTAACAATGCTGGTTTGTTAATTTGTGATATGTTTGTTAAATGTAAGGCATGTGTCGTTCATGAACTTGAATTTCATGAATTTTTCATTATTGTTTTTTTGCGGAAACTAACAATTTGTTTGGCTAAAAATATGTATTCCTAAAGTTCACCCCATGTTTTTTCAGGTGTAATGGGTATCGATGGAATAACAGATTATGGTTATCATCGTGTGTTTGGTATAAATCATTTCGGAACATTTTTGCTTACGAATTTGCTCATGAAAACAATTAAAGAAACCTCAAAAAGATCTCCAGCTAGAATTGTTAATGTTTCTGCAGGACTTTACAAGTAAGTAAACTGAAGTAAAGTAGCACAGCTAATATGGATTTGTATGATGGTATTTTGTAAACTTTCCCTTGGCTTCTAAGAGTTTTCAGTGAAACTGACTTGCATGCATAAAGCTTTGTATTTGCTGTAACCAATACCATTACTTCTTTTCGCCATAAACTATGCAGTCACAGTAAATCCTCAACAAGACTGAACTAAATCTATAATGTTAGTCTATGACTAGTCCTTGTTTCACACTAAAGCTGTTTTTGTTGATAAACTTTTTTTTAATAGACTTGGTGCTTTGGACTTTGATTACATCAGGTCTGAAACAAATGGATATTTTTCTGATTTAAAAATGTATGGTCAAAGCAAACTTGCCAATATCATGTTCACCATAAAATTAAGCAAACTACTAAAAGGATTTGATGTTACGACCTATTCCATGCACCCAGGTAAACAAATATCACCATTATGCAATATATAACTTTCATTTTTTAAATATCTGCTTATGCTAGCCACACTACATTAAAAGTGGTGTTCCATTTTTTTTACTAAAGTTGCAATAAAACCTAACTTTGTTTAAACCAGGGAGTCGAACCGCTTGTCATATGGGTTCAGGTTCGGTTCGGGTTCACGTCGTTTTGTTTTTAAGGGTTCGGGTTCGGTTCAGGTTTTTAAAAATTTTCATTTTCGGGTTCGGGTTTTGTTCCGGTTTGGGCAAATTATCCGGTCCAAACCGGTTTGCGGTTTTTGAACCGGTTCAAATTTTCATTCGTTTCGATTTAATTCTACCCATCATCTACTTGGCCTTATCAAACTCAGAAAGAATTTTGACCGTGCACTGTTATTTTTGACACGCCCTATAAGTGTTATCTAACGTGTTTTTCAGTGCCCTGTTTTGAAAAAAAATCACAAAATATAAAACGGACTGAATTGTTTTCTGGTTCAGTTCCGGTTTGGGTCCAACGCCAAACAAAAAATAGGGTTCAACTCCGGTTCGGGTTTTTTGAAAATCGTCATTAGCGGTTCGGGTTCGGTTCGGGTTTAATGAAATTAACCGCTCAAACCGGTTCGCGGGTTCGGGTTCAGTTCCGGTTCGACTCCCTGGTTTAAACAGTTGGATAAATAAATAATTAAGTTTGAATCTTTATCTAACATTTTTTGTGTTATACAGTAGTTGTTAAACCAGAAAGGGCTATTTTCCACAACCTTCAAGACATTGATTCTGTTTCAAATCATTACTACTTCATACAATGATTTTGATTTCATGTACAATTTTGCATAAAAGTAATTTGTACAAACTAGGAGTGATGCTATTGTGCACTTTACTTTGTTTAACAGTTCAAACATCATTGTACTATTATTCATCCTCTTTTTGAGGGATGTGTCATCGTTTTTTGATTACCATGTTTGCTAATTATCCTACATGCAAAAATAAAGGTGGATTTTAAACATAGCAGCTTTGTAATGCCACATACACATATAATGTAGGTCATGATAATTGTCAGTAAAACTTAACAGAAAGTTTTACTCTGTCTGGACTACATTAAATGTCTGTGTAGAATTAAAAAAATATCTAATTATAGTTTCTTTGTGCTAAAACAGTAGATGCCAATAGTCTGTATCAATGTCTCATATTTTTGGTGATAAAGATAGTGAAGGCTTAATCAGTGTGTGTCATGTGATAAATAGTGCAGGAAATTTTCAGGGGCAATCAAGTCTGAGATTGGGACAAGCTTTCAACAAAGTTCCATATTAAACTTTGCTTACAAAATTATATCCCCTATATTTTTCAGGTAAGAAAACTTTTCAAACCAATATCTTTCTGCTGCCAATATTTTTGACTATTGATGGAAAACCATTGCTTGTACTGTTGCAGATAGTATTTTTAGGTTCTAGTTGCTAACTTTATCACAATTATTTGTTATTTAGTGTTCTTAATTATGTACAAACCAATCACACAAACTCTTCCATTATACTCCTGCAATATGTCATTTGTTATGTTGGTTTGTTTTGGCCTATGTAAACAAAGTGGTGTTATAAAGTGTATTGCATTGTGTTTTACCCATTAATGCTCTGTGTTAAACTTATTAGTGTTTATGTGAACAATATTTATATTTTGCAGAGAGGGGTTCTATGGAGCACAAACTATCATGTATTGTAGCCTTGATGATAATGTGACTAAGCATAGTGGGGGTTACTTCAGTAATTGCAAACAAGAAGATTTGACAGAAATTGCTATGAATGATGGGGCTTCACAAAAGCTCTGGGATATAAGTGTGGAAGTTACACAAAAATACCTGAATGAAAATTGGTGACCACCAGTTTAATGCCAAATTTACTCCGTGCAATGAACCACTTTTTCACTTTGCCTGCACTGTGAACACACAATCACCTATGTTGCTGAGTCTTTTGTAGTTTTATTTGTTTTTGAAACCATTTTTGACAATTCATCATATTGTGTAAAACTACTCGTATGGCAGTCTACACATAACGGTTTCTATTTATTCTTGTCAAGGAAGTCAATGGCCGTGCGCCAGACATTAAAAGGTTATGCAAACAATTTCCTGTAACGTCAACTAAGCTTACATGCACAATAAGTCAATTGTTAACATAGTGCCAAAGCTTCAAGCTGTCGTGATTTCAAGTGCAAGAACTCATAAATGTAAGTATTTTGTTCCTAAAACCTACTCTTGTTTTATCAGCCTCCCAGTGTTGGTGAATAGCGGACCTGTGTAGCGGCTATCATAGTATTGTGTACAATGTTTACATTAACCTTTGCATTTTCGTGTGCAAAAGCATTTCCTAGGACAATGGTTCTCAACCTTTCGTGGAGCGTGTCCCCCTAAAAGTAACTTTTGGATCTCGTGGCGCCCTTCAAAAATGTAAATGGCAATCTCATGTTGGAATTCGGTACAAATTTCGACTTTAAACAGGTTGAATAGAATAAACAAGAATCCGTAATCGTAAAAACCTCCATATCAACAAATAGTATGTGAAATAGTCGATTAAATTCGAAAATAAAGTTAAACTGAAATAAACTGGTGAATCTACACCCGTGGCCCCTCTGGGACCATGAGCCCTGGTTGAGAACCACTGTCCTAAGACGCCGTAAAATGGAATTCAACTCGTCACAATAAGTTTTCAAAGAGATAACAGTTCCGTTCGTACTATTCGAGTCATTTTGTTCTTCTAGGATGTTCCGCACAAACCTCAGGTGTTTGTTCATCTTTGCACAAACTTCCTTCTGTTTATACTGTCGTTTCCGGTTAAAGTGGAACAAAGTCGCTCGTACAAAAAGCATAGCAGCTCGGTTAGAGGGCGCTATGACTTTTTAAAATTGCACATTTGCCATCAAATAAATTCTGTAACTTAAAGGGAAAAAGGTTCGCTGTTAAACTAAGATTTTGCATTCATATAAATGAGATGTTTTTCATCCTAAGTATATGGGGTCTCTGGCGAATTTTTGGACGTCAAATTTTTGAAATTTATTGCTATCAATTCGCCTACTCAAGAATACAAAAAAAGAAAGAAGATCCAGATACATTGATTTGGGAATAATTGATGCAATTATTTCTACCTGTTAACAGCTTGCGTTTCATCAACGTACAACATGTATTTTGCCTTTTTCAACGGGGCACAAATTACTGCAGCATTTTTTGTATGATTTGATTTTTTTCCACGACAATTTAGCTTTGCAGTTCTTACTTCAGTCCATACGAGAGTAATGTAATATTGCAACTACTTTGTCCAGATTAAAACCCTAACACAGCTGCGAGCAAAATATCTTCATCGTTTCTTAGTACCTGTAAGCTTAACCGTGAAAACCTGTACTATACGCTGACAATCTGTTACAGTGTAATCGCTGGATCATTGATTGGCGGAAACAAACTTTTCTCAGTTTTCTGAGATTTAAAGTATCTGCATTATATTTCAATAGCTAGACGCATTTTCTTGGTTTAGCTTTTACAACCTTCCAGAAAAATCAAATTTGTTTTTTACTTCAAAAAGATCGTTTAATGACATGACAATGAAAAGTACATCCCTGCCGGGACTCGAACCCCTGGATTAGAAGTCCAGCGCGCTAATCCATTGCGCCACAGAGACATTGAGAAATTTCCTGTGACTTGCAATGTCACAATTTGTAACAAAATTATCCCTTGCCCGATGTTTTAAATGATTCTTTCCAGACATGTCGGTGTCCATTACTTCTATATTGAGTTGGAAAACAACCAGATTTCTTAAGGCAACCACTGGACAGCGATTGACCGAATCTTTCCATGTGGTTTCCGTAGTGTAGTGGTTATCACGTTCGCCTAACACGCGAAAGGACTGCAGTTCGAGCCTGGGCGGAAACAAAGTTTTCTCTGTTTTCTGACGTTCAAAGTATTTGCATTATAGTTCAATAGCTAGACTCATTTTCTTGGAGCTAGACTCATTTTCTTGGTTTAGCTTTTACAACCTTCCAGAAAAATCAAATTTGTTTTTTACTTCAAAAAGATCGTTTAATGACATGAGTCCAGCGCGCTAATCCATTGCGCCACAGAGACATTGAGAAATTTCCTGTGACTTGCAATGTCACAATTGGGGACAAAATTATCGCTTGCCCGACGTTTCAAATGATTCTTTCCAGACATACCGGTGTCCATTACTTCTATATTGAGTTGGAAAATAACCAGATTGCTGAAGGCAACCACCAAACTACTGGACGGCGATTATCCGAATCTTTCCATGCGGTTTCCGTAATGTAGTGGTTATCACGTTCGCCTAACACGCGAAAGGACTGCAGTTCGAGCCTGGGCGGAAACAAAGTTTTCTCTGTTTTCTGACGTTCAAAGTATTTGCATTATAGTTCAATAGCTAGACTCATTTTCTTGGAGCTAGACTCATTTTCTTGGTTTAGCTTTTACAACCTTCCAGAAAAATCAAATTTGTTTTTTACTTCAAAAAGATCGTTTAATGACATGAGTCCAGCGCGCTAATCCATTGCGCCACAGAGACATTGAGAAATTTCCTGTGACTTGCAATGTCACAATTGGGGACAAAATTATCGCTTGCCCGACGTTTCAAATGATTCTTTCCAGACATACCGGTGTCCATTACTTCTATATTGAGTTGGAAAATAACCAGATTGCTGAAGGCAACCACCAAACTACTGGACGGCGATTATCCGAATCTTTCCATGCGGTTTCCGTAATGTAGTGGTTATCACGTTCGCCTAACACGCGAAAGGACTGCAGTTCGAGCCTGGGCGGAAACAAAGTTTTCTCTGTTTTCTGACGTTCAAAGTATTTGCATTATAGTTCAATAGCTAGACTCATTTTCTTGGAGCTAGACTCATTTTCTTGGTTTAGCTTTTACAACCTTCCAGAAAAATCAAATTTGTTTTTTACTTCAAAAAGATCGTTTCATGACATGACAATGTAGAGTACAACCCTGCCGGGAATCGAACCCGGAACCCCTGGATTAGAAGTCGGGGGGGGGGAGAACTCTGTCAAATTCTCTGTGACTTGCAATGTCACAATTTGTGACAAAATTATCGCCTTGCCCGATGTTTCATTGATTCTTTCCAGACATGTCGGTGTCCATTAGTTCTATTTTGAGTTGAAAACAACCAGATTTTTTTGGGCAACCGTCAAACTACTGGACGGCGAGGGGGGGGGGGGGGGGGGGGGGGGGGGGGGGGGGGGGGGGGGGGGGGGGGGGGGGGGGGGGGGGGGGGGGGATCATCACGTTCGCCTAACACGCGAAAGGTCCCAGTTCGAGCCTGGGAGGATACAAACTCTTCTTTGTTTTCTGAGGTGCAAAGTATATGCATTACATTTCAATTCCTAGACTCATTTTCTTGGTTTTGCTTTTACAACCTTCCAGAAAAATCAAATTTGTTTTTACTTCAAAAAGATCGTTTCATGACATGACAATGTACAGTACAACCCTGCCGGGAATCGAACCCGGAACCCCTGGATTAGAAGTCCAGCGCGCTAATCCATTGCGCCACAGAGACTCTGAGAACTCTATCAAATTCTCTGTGACTTGCAGTGTCATTACTTGTGACAAAAAGTATGGCTTGCCCGATGTTTCAAATGATTCTTTCCAGACATGCCGGTGTCCATTACTTCTATATTGAGTCGGAAAACAACCAGATTTCTTAAGGCAACCACCAAACCACTGGACGGCAATTATCCGAATCGTTCCATGTGGTTTCCGTAGTGTAGTGGTTATCACGTTAGCCTAACACGCGAAAGGACCCCAGTTCGAGCCTGGGCGAAAACAAACTGTTCTTTGTTTGCTGAGGTTCGAAGTATTTGCATTATAGTTCAATAGCTAGACTCATGTTCTTGGTTTAGATTTTACAACCTTCCAGAAATATCAAATTTGTTTTTCACTTAAAAAAGATCGTTTAATGACATGACAATGAAAAGTTCATCCCTGCCGGGACTCGCACCCGGAACCTCTGGATTAGAAGTCAAGCGCCCTAATACATTGCGCCACAGAGACATTGAGAACTCTAACAAATTCTCTGTGACTTCCAATGTCACAATTTGTGACAAAATTATCGCTTGCCCGATGTTTCAAAAGATTCTTTCCAGACATGCCGGTGTCCATTACTTCTATATTGAGTTGGAAAACAACCAGATTTGTTAAGGCAACAACCAAACTACTGGACTGCGATTAACCGAATCTTACCATGTGGTTTCCGTAGTGTAGTGGTTATCACGTTCGCCTCACACGCGAAAGGTCCTCGGTTCGACCCTGGGCGGAAACAAACTTTTCTTTGTTTTCTGAGATGTAAAGTATCTGCATTACATTTCAATTCTTAGAGTCATGTTCTTGGTTTAGCTTTCACAACCTTCCAGAAAAATCAAATTTGTTTTTTACTTCAAAAAGATCGTTTAATGACATGACAATGAAAAGTACATCCC
>QLIY01002759.1:0-16501 GCA_003260075.1 Phallusia mammillata | reverse complement strand
GCGTGCCACGTGTTGGACACCCCTGCTTTAGAGTGTTTGAAAACCCAAAATTCCTATTTTGACTCCGTGCGCTAGAGCAGTGGTTCCCAACATGGGGGAAATTCTCCATTAAGGGGAATTTTGTAATTTGTAGGGGGGAATTTGTGTCACAATATAAATCTTTTACTGGTTGTCTGTGCAGTGTGTTATTGCTGCATTTGCCATACATGAGCTGTAAAATATATGAGTTCTCGTATAATCGTATTGTAAAGGTGAATTAGGTTGGAATATCGACTAAAAGGGTGCACAGGACAAAAAGGTTGGGAACCACTGCGCTAGAGCGTTTGTGCAGAAATATTAGCGTTTCAAAGCGAATCATAGGTTTTGACATGTACCGTGTTCTCTNGTTGGGAACCACTGCGCTAGAGCGTTTGTGCAGAAATATTAGCGTTTCAAAGCGAATCATAGGTTTTGACATGTACCGTGTTCTCTTAAACCAGGCGGCAAATACAACCCTTAATTACACCGGTAAAAAGTTTTTGCATGTAGCAGCGACTTTATTACTTGAAAATTAAGCAAAAATAACTATTCATCGCACGGTAGCTTAAACCGCTGCTCTTCTTTGATTAAGGAATTTTTGTTTTATTGGTAGTAGGCTATATCAAGTTCGAGTCAAGCCAGCTCTTTGAAAAAGGTGACTCGAGTCTCCCTATCACTGGCTACTTGGCATATTTCTTGCGGCGCAAAATCAGACTCCGACTCCTGATAACATTCCGGTGTAACGAACACTTGTTTTTTTTTTAATTTAAAGTTATAATCACCGAGTAACACTCAATTGCAATCCTAAAATAGCCTGCTATCGCCGCAAAACACAACTATAAAAAATCTTGTAAAAAATCGTGCCATGATGTAGAAAGTGTATATTCCCTGTGTCGTATTACGTAAGTGAATATATTTCTTGCATTCTTCATTCGTTCCCTTAAAAATAAGTGTTACATGTAAGTTATACGACCGAATTCTGACTTACAGCAACCGGAAAGGGCATTTAGTTGATATTGCGAGTTTAGCAGGCACAACAAGTGCTAACAGAGAGGTCTACACAGTCTATTGCCAAATGGCACATTTGTCGCCGCAAGGTAACGCAACATATTTTATATTTTTCCCCCTCTCCCATAAAAACAATCCTAGGTGCGCCACTATTTACCCTTAAAACAATTCGCTTTAGTCAAACAACCAAAATCTGCACAAGCCATCTTGCAATATGACGTAACAACTTTTATAAAAGGTTTATAACGTCACAACTAATAACAAAGCAATCAACAATAAACAAAGTAAATTAATGCTTAAAAGTGTTTTGTAACGTTTAGTATCAAACAGTTTTGTTGAAATAAAAACAATCGGATATAAATGTGTATAAAATATATTCAGTGGTTAAGTTTTATTGTGGGTGCGTTCGTGTGATCGACGGTTGCCGGACCGGTTAAACTTTTTCTCGCAATATTTACACGAGTAAGGTTTTTCACCTGTGTGAATACGAATGTGGGTTTTAAGGCTACCAGCTTCTCCAAACTTTTCACCACAGATCTGACACAAATATTCCGTAGACTTTTCATGGACAGTTTTATGATGTCTTTGCAAGTGGCTGAGCTGGTTGAAACATTTCCCACAAACTTTACATTTGTGAGGTTTAACACCACTGTGGATTAGAGCGTGTGTCTTCAGGACGTGTAACTGCCCCCCCCCCCCCCCCCCCCCCCCGCATTGGAAAGGTTTTTCATTTGTGTGCGTCCGTTCGTGAACTTTTAAGTTCCCCACATTATCAGTTGAATAATCACACCAGGGACATTTGTGTTGTTTCACAACCGAACGATCGGGGTGTTTCGACTTCATGTGTCTATTCAAAGCGACATCGTTGATAAAAATTTTGTCGCATTTCTTGCACGGAGAATAATCGTCTGTTATGAAACAAACCTATTTTGTTACGTTACAATCCGAAAATTGCACAATAGGAATAAACCGACCTTTGGGCGTTACAAACGAACAAATATTCACAAAAATACATGTTTTTGCATTAACTTAAACAATTCACACCAAATTTTACTATTTTTCTAGCAGAATGCTCCACATTTTTTTAACAACTGATCTATGAATAAAACGTACCCAAGCAAATTTGTGGCTTTAATAGTTCTTTGATTTCAGCAATTTTCTGTTTGTATTCAGTCGGAATTCCAAGATGTTCTGCGTATTGTTTTCCATACCAAACCAACAACTCAACACCTCTTGTAACTGGTTTGTACAACCGATAATAAATTCTTCCCTTGTATTGATAAGCAATAACATTTTGTTCCTCTTCATTTCTGAAACAAAAAGCCCGGAACACTAGGTACAGATCGGTGCATAAGTTTGGTGATGAAAATAACAGCCCAAACCGACATTAAAAGCGACATGTCTTATTGTTTAAACTAGTGGTTCCCAACCAGGGGGACTTGGTAATTTGTAGGGGGAAACTGGTATCACAATATTAATTTCTTACTGGTGTTATTGCTGCAATTGCCATATATAAGCTGAGAAAAAAAGTTCTTGTATAATTGATTTGAGATTACAACGCAGAAAGTGGATGTACGAAGAAATTTCGAGAAAAAAAGAGGNTCTTGTATAATTGATTTGAGATTACAACGCAGAAAGTGGATGTACGAAGAAATTTCGAGAAAAAAAGAGGCTATAGAGCTTATCAGCGATAGTTGAATTTTTGTTCTAAGAATTACATTAAAATGTTAATGTAAACGATATTTTTGTAAACTAAATTTGTAGGCGGAATTAGATTTAAATTTCGACTAAAAGGGTGCATAGGACAAAAAAGTTTGGGAACCACTGGTTGAAACGTTTCGGCCAATTCTCATGCCATCATAAAGCATGTAGCTTTTTACGCCTATATGGGCTGTTATTTTCATCATTAAAAGGCAAATGAATTTAGAAAGGGTTTTAAGTTTCTTACCAATACCAATTATTGCACTTGTGATAAAAAACAAATAATAATTTAAAGTCCAAACATAATTTAATATTGTTCCACAGCTCAAAAAACAAACAAACGCCATAATAAAGTTAAAACAAAAAGGTTTTTACCCACCGAGCACAGTTAATATACCGAAGCCAGTTGCTGTTTTTTACATCACTGCCATCAATATAATGGGATAATTTTCCCTTCTTGTAAATCTGAAATGTAAAAGCAATTGATTACCTGTTAATTGAGCACATGTATGTTTAAAAGCAAAAAAAATGAAACATTATGTATTAGCAGGTTTGCCATACCACTCATATATATGTTAAAGTTCATTGTCTTAGAAAAATTTATAGCCCTTATTTCCCCAAAATGTCCCTGTTTTTGACTTTATTTTCAACAATTACAAGAAACAGACTTAGTGAAATGACAGCCAAATCCCCGCTAAAAGTAAAACTAGACCTGAGCTGGCATGATATTCACACAGTATTATGAAATTGAGGTTGCTGGGAAAAAAATAGCATGTGATATGTCATAAATCCTTTTTTTATTATCAGTATTTGTTTGGGCTCTATGTCGATGGCAACTTGCCTGAATAATATATATATACGAGGAAACAAGGCAATAGAAGTTTAAATATTTATCTTGTTCACCTCCCAAGCATATCCACCCTCAAAAAGTTGCTCAAGTTGACTCAAATTGTTCCTTGACACAATGACTCCTTCATAGGGTCCAAACACAGTGTTTTTTTGGAATTCTTGATCACACCATGCTCCCTTGCCACCAGATCTAATGCCAGAAAGTCCGATGCTTATTCCTTTCGGACAAGTTCGTCTGGCACGCTCCTTTAAGCCCTTTGCAAAGAAAGTAGTAATACAGAATTTTCTTAACCCCCCCCCCTTGACACAATGACTCCTTCATAGGGTCCAAACACAGTGTTTTTTGGGAATTCTTGATCACACCATGCTCCCTTGCCACCAGATCTGATGCCAGATAGTCCGATGCTTATTCCTTTAGGACAAGTTAGTCTGGCACGCTCCTTTAAGCCCTTTGCAAACAAAGTAGTAATACAGAATTTTCTTAAATAGACTTGTTTGTTAATAAAGTACTTCATAGACTAAATACAGCAACTTTTATGTACCAACACAAAATTATCAACACAAGTTTCTTTACCATTTTAACCAGGGTGTCAGGAACATGGTTGTAAGCTCCGTGAACTGAACAATCTCCCAAATGCAATTTCTCACATTCATCACAAACTAAAAGAGATGCCATTAAACCAAAACTGATTAAGTAGAAATCTTAACCAACTTATTTTAGAATATTTTCTCACATAAAAAGTCATCTTCAGTTGGAACTTCAGGTTCTTTGTAGGTTTTCCTGACAATATCTCGTTTAGGATATCTTGGTTCATCATTTTCTGTAGCAGTAGTTTCCTTTTTTATCTGTAAACGATAAACCAAAATCTTAAGCAATTCAATTGCAATTTCATTTTTTAAACCTCGCTTACTTTTTGCTTTTCACTGCCCCCCCCCCCTTGGTTCATCATTTTCTGTAGCAGTAGTTTCCTTTTTTATCTGTAAATGATAAACCAAAATCTTAAGCAATTCAATTACAATTTAACTTTTTAAACCTCGCTTACTTTTTGCTTTTCACTACTCTGTTTCTTTTTCTTTTGTTCCTTGGGTGGAAGCGCTAAAATTAGAATATGATTAAATCTCTGCTAAGTTATTTCAATGTAATGTAACTTACTAATGTTTTTCTTCACATTCTTTAAAGCTTCTGATTCTGGTACATCAACATGTTTTTCATTGTTGATCATACAGTTCTAAAAAATGTACATATCAATGTTTAGAAAACAGTCAATATGTTAAATCATACAAGTAAACGAACAATTCAAAATATAGTTGATTTGTTAAACCATAACTTTGAATCCAAAATTGCATGGTACTTAACCTTAGTAATGAACTTTTTTCTTCGCAACAAGTCAGTAACACCTAAACAATTGAGAAGTATGATTTGCACAAAAATTATCTCAACTTTATGGCAAAAAAATCACTTACTTAAGAATCCTGGCATTTTTTTGGTTGTTTGAGCTGGTCGATAAGGTTTCCAATCTTCATCACTTTCTGAATCCGAAGAAATTTTTGCTTTAAATCCTCCTCGTGGAGGCAAACCTACTTTTGCCCTCAAAGTGTTTTCAGGTGGCAAAGGCATCCCTAAAAACAAAATTACACATTAAAAAAAGCAAAAACATCTATAAAAGATGAAAACTTACCCAAATACATCATGACTGTCAAATTGTTCCCAATATTTCGAATTCTTTTCTTCTCAAACCTGCAAAGCTTTTCATAGTCATCCCCCCCCCCCCCCCCCCCCCCCCCCCCCCCCCCCCCCCCCCCCCCCCCCCCCCCCCCCCCCCCCCCCCCCCCCCCCCCCCCCCCCCCCCCCCCCCTCCATTCATCAAAAAGTTTCATCACTCTTTCCGCATCTTCGTTCCAATTCGCCGTTTTATCCGCCATGATAGCTTTCAGGGAATATAAACTAACTTTTTTAGAGCGCAACTTACTACAATCTGCCCAAAAATGTCGTCTAACCTTCAAATATTTCCCGGTGTAAAATAAATTTGGAGGCAAAGTTAAAATCATGAAACTTCCGCGCAAATTTCCCTCCAACGACAACAGCTGATTTTTTTCCCGCGCTTTTGGTAAATATTGCTCCTCCCCAAAAATTAAAATTTAGAAATAAATGTCGAAAAATTACGAACAAGTTTGAAAAATTGAAAATATATTCTGAACTGAAATTTTTGTCGTTTACATAAATTGAACTTTTTGTTACACAGTGTTAATGTTTTTGTTTAGCGTTTGTGTTTGGAAAGAAAAATTACAAAAGATAATACAGTTCTGAATTTAAAGCTATATACGTAGTAATAAATTGATTTTCTAAACTTTCAAAGATTCAAAGTTATTTGCTACAGGATTCACGATGTTCTAACTTCTAACATTCTTGTTGTTTTGGTACATTTTAGGGGAAATACCTCGGGGATTTCGAGTTGGATGCAGCAAAATGTCGTCATAAAGTTTGGTTGTTTGTGTTTCGAGCAGACGCAAATCAGCAGTTTTTTGCACTTATAAAACTGTTTTTTTTTGTAAATTGGTTTACTGTAGTAGGATAAAATAGTTCCAATTTTTAAACCTTTGTACGATACTACATTTTTTATTGTTTTTCCACAAAACAAATGTCTTATAGTGTGATTCAGTTATAATTTTTGAAACATGCATGCTGGCCGAAGAAGTTCTCGACCCCCAACACCTCCACCTCATCGTGGGGTGAAAATACCAAGACGGAGTTTCCAAACAACTGCAACAGCAGCTACTGGTGGCCATGGTATTTATAAGTCAATTTGTTTTTATTTATTAATTCAAATGAATCCATACTGCGCTATGCCACACAGTTATTTGCAGCTTGGTGTGGGGAATCATGCAGAATTTGTTATTCTTCCACCAAGTAAAATAAATTTAACTCAATGAATAAAAACTTGTAATGCATATTCTGCATGATTTGCAAAACAATGCAATTCACAGTAGGCCTGAAAAATATATAGTTATAAAACTCGCTCCCCACCAAGTTAGTGGTGAGCTTGTTGAAAGCCAAATCACAAGCACCACTGCCTGCCTTGAATGCTGCACATGTTAGCTTCTTGGTAGTAGATCGCCAGAATAGTCCATTAGGATGAACAAGCAGTCACAACTGGGATCAGTTCTGTAGTGTTCATGCAGAGGAGCAACCATGGCACAGTCATGTATTAATCTTACTATACCAGACAAATCATACTATGTTTATTTACCTGTTGATTTGTCTTGGTCTCTTAATATTTTCAAATTTATTGTAAGTTTTAGTTTGTTCTGTTTTTAGAATTTATGAAACCTGTATTACCAGAAAGTGGAATCAATGCTAAAAGGGTTATTCTGTTATTTGTAATTATGGCAATCATCGTTGGTGGAATAGCAGCAATATCTGTTGTTTATTGTAAGTTTTATTGAATTGGACATTTGTATACTTTTTAATTACACAATCATATATTTTAGTGTGGCCTTTATTCCAAGGACCTTGCAGCTATTCTGAAACTCCATCAGAATATGACATTCTTTTGTGTCAAAGTAGGTTCTATTTTCATTGGAATACCACAAAAAGTATTTTTTTAATTTTGTCCAATAAGAAGTCTGAAAAAAGGAGAGAGTTTAATTTGCTTGCCATGTTCATATCTTAATAATTCAGTAGATAATGAGCTTTGTTGCAAATAAACTGGCTACATAAACAAGCTAAAGACAATTCCAGGTAATTCAATGTCAAGTTTTAACACACAATTATTGAAAAAAATGTGTTATCTAATATTTAGGCTTGTGTTCAGTTAAACAGATTTTATGAATAACCACATCATTTGTGTCTGGTCACATAGGAATTTTACTTGTTGCAAAACCTAATGTTTAATTTTTCAGGATACACAGATGGCATTGAATGTTCTTTTGACGTCAATCAGTGTGATTTTGATTGTGTACTTGGGTATGAAGAGGACGAATACGAGTGTCCCAAAAGTTGTCAGTGTGCAACCAAAGGGACAATTGAATCTGACATCAGTTTTAACAAAATTAATGTCCAGTCTGTTCTAACAGTATGTTTGTTATATTTTTTGTTAATTCATGTATTCAAAAAGATGCTAAGTACGCATGAATAAGCTACCTCTATAATTCGTTGCTGTTTTATTAAAATCTGCTTCAAGAAAAAAAAATCGTATTAATTACAACATTTTTAAACAGTTAAAACTCAACTTGTAAACTTTAAGGCACTAAAGTTACTTTAGTTTTTTTGTTGGTGCTGTGAACATTACCCAAACATTTTATTATGACATACTTTTTTTGTGTCAGGCATTCATAAATGAGGAAGACAGTTCATATCAAGACTCCACTGGTTCAGTAACTTTGCATCAAAACATTTGGAACAATTATAAGATTGGACGAGTTCAGATTCCATTTGACTTTGCAAGTTCAATTTGTATGTAATGGTTACTTATGTTATTGAATATACATTTACTTACCTCAAACCATTTTTAGTTTACCAGAGAAAATAGTATTAAAAAACCAACTAACAGTACAAACCAACGTCATTTAACAAAAACTGTTATTTTAGTTACTTGGGGAATACAAGATATGTATTTTCTTACCATAAAACATTTTTAGTTTGCCCCTAAAATTAGTTGTAAAAAACTTTAATTCCTATAATGACCTTATATTTATTTTTTAGTGTCCAGATCGTCATCAATTGATGCCATTAAATCAGCTTTCAAAAAGTTTTCTACTTCTACTTGTGTTGATTTTATTCCTCGAACTAATGAACTTGATTTTGTGGAATTTGTTGGTGACAGAAAGGGGTGTAGGTCGGTTAAAAATGTGTTGTAACTTGTTTATGCAACCCTATTCCTTTTTTTGTATTTATTCAGTAACAAATCTGGATAGTTGAATAGTCATTAGGTAATATATTTACCCATATTTCTCTGTAAACCAGTGGTTCTCAAACTTTTTTTATTTTTGGGGCCAATTGGTATTTTTTTGAGTGTGTAGAGAGCCGCAAAAAAATGAAACGTTGAGAAAATCACTAATGATTATTACTTTGAAAGCTAAAATAGCAATGTTTGGTGGTTTTCTGAGGTCTGGTGCGAGCCGCAAAATAAGTAGTTGGGAGCCGCATGCGGCCCTGAAAACCGAGTTTGAGAACCACTGCTGTAAACTGTTTATTAGTGTATTGTACTGTTTTGATAAAAAAAGTGAACTACCATTTGTGAAAGGCATAGCTATCCTACTTGACAGGTAATGCCATTTTGTGATTTGTTATATTTGTGTCTAGCATTTTTTCACCCTATTCAGTTTTTATACTGTTCTAATTCTAACCAGTGACATTTTTGATTTTTTTAGGTCTGTAGTTGGTAGAGTTGGAGGCCGACAAGAAGTTTGGATTGGTGATGGTTGCGACAATGTTGGCACTGTTTTGCATCAGTTGATGCATGTGTTGGGATTCTGGCATGAACACTCAAGACCAGACCGGGATGTTTTTGTCACAGTACAGTATAACAATGTTGCTAAAGGTAGGATTTGTTATTGTTACACATAAATCGATTAGTGGCTAAGTTTTTTTTACCTGTAGTTGCTTGGTGAAAAAAAACATAGCGACTCAATAGCATTTCTCAACTTTTTTAAGCATGCTGCACATTAAAGATTGCAAATGTTAATTTACTATGGTGGGTAAGGATGCTTTTTATTACCAGCAACAAAAAAATTACCTTCAAAACATTTTTATGCACACCAGTATTTTGTCACAAAGTCTTAAAACACCAGAAAATATGTGCACTTTAAAAATATGTGCCATGGCACACAGTTTGGGAA
Source organism: Phallusia mammillata (assembly GCA_003260075.1). NCBI lineage: Eukaryota > Metazoa > Chordata > Ascidiacea > Phlebobranchia > Ascidiidae > Phallusia > Phallusia mammillata. The sequence goes on along the minus strand of QLIY01002759.1, from coordinate 7,087 downwards.
TCACTGATTTATACAATCACCCAGCCAGAAATAACTGTGCAACATTGAAACGTTATTATGCCCAACACAGTAAAGGGCATAATTGGTGTACAATGGCTGAACGTGCTGCAGCTACACCATATTATAATGCGGTATTACAACATACATTTGTATTTGTTTGTTAATAGAAAGTAAGCACAATTTCAAGAGACTGGGTAAAGGGCTTGCAAAAAGTTTGGATTCACCTTACGACTTGTCATCTATTATGCATTTCGATGGATATTCATTTTCGACAAACTCCATGCCAACGATTGTAGACAAAAATGGAAATGCTGTCACTGCGCAAAGAAGTGACTTAAGCAAAGAAGATATCGCAGAAATCAATCAACTTTACCAATGTGTCATTACACCTAACATGGATGGTTAGTTTTTTGGGTATTCTTCCAATAAACTTTATGATTATTGTTAAATTTAAATGAAACTTGCAGTTGTGTGTTAAATTACATAGTAATAAAATGTTTCCCTTATACAGTTTTGTTTCCCTTATACTTATACATTTTTATTTCCATCATACTTTTACATATCAGCAATACAGGATGGTGACCACTGGGGTGAATGGAGTTTATGGCAACCTTGTTCAGTATCTTGTGGCAAAGGTCAAAGTGTAAAGGTCAGAGAATGTTTGGACAGTTTAGATTCAGTGGTTTACAGTGGTAGATGTGATGCAAGTGGAAGTTTTGAGGCAAAGGAATGTTCAGGTGCGACATGTACAGCAGGAATGTGGGGCGATTGGTCAAGTTGCTCAGTCACTTGTGGTGAAGGAGTTAGACACAGGTATTGTTTATGTGTTATGTTTTTATACTCTGCGAGCGGACAATGTCTGAATGCATTGTGCTTGCAATGAGTCCACCATCGAGCTTTCTGTTTTATTGCAAGTCTGTTACATCATTTTTTAATTGACTTGGTGAACACAAGGTGGTGTTGCTAACCACTCAGCAAACTTGGTGACCACTATGTTTCTACTCAGCTTAGTTTGAAGTTAAGATAGAAAAGGTTTGGCCAGTCTGTCGTAATTAAACATTATGTGTAAATTATTGGAAACTAAAAATTTTGTAAATAGAAATTAGGAGACAGGTTTGCCAATTTACATTTTTTTTCTGTACAAGTTTTTTTTTTTGTCCAAACTAAACTTCAAAACAACTTGTTTTATCCAGAGCATCATGTTGTCATCCAAATGTGGAATATGAAACAGAAACATGTACGAAGCCAGATTGCCCACCAGGTAAACTATCTCTCCCAGTATTATAAGTTAACAGGCCTCCTCTAGTAACTTTTAGTTGATTCCTCTTGTTCATTATACTGTAGAATTGTAAAAATAATGTTTAGATGTTTATTGTCAGCAACAATGAAAGTATTATTTCATATTACACATATATTAAAACATAGTGAACTACTTATAAACAACTGGACAGGCGAATAACGGTTTGTAGCAGAGCATATGTTGACAATGACTGCAAAAGAAAGTGAAACAAAACGACCCATATTCAATTGCAAGCTAAATAAACCGTATGTTATAAAAGTTTATAAATTCTGGCATACAAAAAATAAATACCATACCAGAGATAAATGCATCAAATAGGTAACCAAATTCTTTTGTGTAGAAAATAAATTCAAACTCTCACAGGTGTGTCCAACTGGGACACCCCCCCCCCTCACAGTTGTGGAACAGGTTGGCATCGCAGAACACGACAATGTGTTGACGTCACATGGAAGGTTGTTCCCTCCAAAAACTGTCCTGTGATTCAGTCTGGAGCTGTTGAAATTAACACATGTGCAACACAACTATGCAACAACACTGGTATGACCAAAGAGTTTACTTTGCCACATATTTTAACATAGTTTAGCATCTACTTCAAAAATGGATCTATTTGTATGAGGCTTAACTGTACTTGAATTTTTGTGTCTTATTGTTTCAGCTGCTCCTGGCTGGAGTAATTGGGCTCCATGGTCATCTTGTTCGAGAACTTGTGATTCTGCAGTACAAATGAGGTTAGGAATAAAAATGCTTGTTTATTAATTCTGTGTTGCACAAGTTTTAGTTCAAAAATGGAAAATGTTGATGATTTTGTGCTTCTAGACATAGAAACTGTCCTCCTGGTGGTAAATGTGAGGGGGTGCGAAGTGAAATGACACCGTGCTCATTGGATCCTTGTCCAGCTGCTGTTATACCAGGTATATATATTTGATCAATTTGTTTGGAACCTATGTAAATGTTGCAAAATCATGTCACATTTTATGACTGTTAACCATAAATGCTCATACCAAAAGAGGTCAGTTATCTGAAAATTTTAGCAAACTTATATAAATTGTTTTTATTTTTCAATATGTTTCCTTTCACCAAACAAAATTAAATCAACCTAACTAAGAACAAGTCTGTGTCTTATGTTTCTTTTCCAAAACAAGTACATCTGGTTCCATAGAACACTTGTCAATCTGGGGCCCATGGAGTGGTTGGTCACTGTGTAGCAGGTCATGTGGGGAAGGGTTGGTATCAAGACAAAGGTTTTGTTACGGTGAAAACTATGAGATTGTGTCAAAGTGTTTGGGAAGCAAGGCTGACAGCAGAGATGAGACTGAACTTGGTGCATGTTTCAAGCAGGTTAAAATTGTTTTGATGGGGTTTTAAATTTTTAAACAATTTGAAGTTATTGCTGAAATGTATTAGATGCATCGCTTTTACGCTGTGCTTGTTTCGCACCCTTTTATCAAACTTTTATGTGACCTGGGTGGTTATAAACCAGTGTAAGCGATGTGGCCCCTCATATCACTAACAATGACATGCGCATTTGCCGAAATGTTTGTAAAGCATGTCACATATTACGTTTGCTTGGGCCCTTATATTCCTCTGTAAACTTATGACATGTAGTTCAAATTATTAATACTAAATAGGTAACAGAACAAGCATAGTATATCAAATAATTATTTATTGAAAGGCCGAAGAATGGTTGAACATAAGACCATTTGAAGTCAAAAATACTGACATGTTAATAAAACAAGGCAACTTGTTACTTTTGTGTCAAAACAACTTTTATTTGATTTGTTACATTTGAATAACTTTGGACATGAAATTCATAAAGTGAAAACCATTGTTGCCAGACACGACAAATTGTTGAACAGTTCAATTAAGTATATACTTGGCTTTTGCATGGCCCATTTATAACACCAATTCATGGAAGTGACTAAAAGTTTTTCTTTTATACTTAGCCATGTTTGGGTGAAGAAAACCTTGGTGAAAGTGGTGACAATATTGGTTTGTTTTCTGAAACACCAGATGGTACTGGACTGTGGTCATTGTGGTTGAGTTGGAGCGAATGTAGCGCAACATGTGGCAAAGGAACCATTGAAAGGTTTAATAAACTTTTTACTGGTATAATATATCTGATAATGACCCTCTGCAATATACTAATTGTCATTACAAATCAGAAAACATATTTGATAACAATATACTAATTGTCAAGTACAAATCAGAAAACATATTTCCTATTATATTTTGTTTTACTTTTAGAACAAGAATTTGTATCGGAGGGAAAGTTGGAGAAACAGGATGTGTCGGAAACACGCAGGAGTCGATAGATTGTGATGCGATCGCATCGTGTAAGTTTTGTTAAGTTTGTCAGGTATAATTTTGTCCCAATAAGCTAATACTAAAACAATAAACTTTCAAACATTGCACAACTGCTAAGTTTTTTATTGTAACAACAAACATACAGAATCATTGCATTTAAAGCCAACAATTTTAACGTTTGTTGGTATTGTCATATTAATGATGGAATATTGGAATTTAAACTCTAATTGCAGACAATGCGGGAATTCTAACAAAAAATACTTCCTTGGCTTTATAGAGTTTATTGGGTATCATTTTTTACATTAGGTGATGCAAGTGAAATTGCTACGTGGGGGAAATGGGAAGAATGGTCAGCGTGTTCGGAAATCTGTAATGGCACAAAATTCCGATACAGAACTTGTTTTAAAGGTGTGGTGTTATCCGATACTTGTAGTGGTGCTGATTATCAAACTGTGCCATGCAATGATGAGGTAAGTATTTTTAATTAAAATTTGCATGTTGATTTTTCGATTTAAATGCCTGAAAGTGTTTTTGTTTGTAAAAAATCAATTAAGAATGGTTATCTTGGCAAAAACTGTGGTTAGTCCGGATTTTGCTTATCGCGAAAATCTCTCTTTCTACATCTCCTAATTCAGATTTTTTTGGACTTTGTTAAACTTATATATATATATATGCAAACTTGTGTTTGTTTGCTTTATGTTAATTTTGTAAATTGACTTGTAGCGACACTAATCATTATCTTGTAAATTTGTGTATTTCTTGTAAAAATTGTTAATATTGTTTCAGAGCTGCATCAGTGCAGGAAATGACACAGGTATTTTTTTTTTACTTTACAGGATATTTTTATATAATGATCTTCAGATATTGTATTAGTCAGAATGCACTAAGTTGTAAACAAAGATTTTCCATATTTATAGTCTGACATTCAATTTTCCAAGGCAGCAATATAATAAACAACTAATAAATACTTAGATTACTGTTGATAATTACGTAGACAGGAAAAACAATTTTTTATCAGTCATATAAAGACTTTATTTCTACTATTTGAGTTACAGGTTTGAAAATATGTTGTAAAATATTAAAGTAGATTTTGCTTTATTTATTCAGATGCGATGGGTAGTGGGATTGTTTCGCTGTTTGAGCTACCCCCCCCCCGGTGATATTGTGTGCATTAAAGAATTAAAACATATGTAAGTAGTAAAATGAATATATTTTGTATTTAAAAATTTGTTTGATCATATTTTGCTTGGCAAATCTTGTGATTTTAATGTAATGTTATTAAAAACATTATGTACAATGCATGTGAAGGGATAAAAAGTTTTCTATGTGAGACCCAGCTCCACGAAAGCATAGTTTTAACCATTGTCATTATCATTAAGAGTTTAGTTTTTTTCAAACTTTTTTCATGTGTGAGCACATTTTTTGTCAAAGGCAATTATTAGAAAATCAAGGAATGGATTTCTCCCCCCCCCCGATTTTAATGTAATGTTATTAAAAACATTATGTACAATGCATGTGAAGTGATAAAAAGTTTTCTATGTGAGACCCAGCTCCACGAAAGCATACTGTTCAACAGTGTCATTATTATTAAGAGTTTATTTTATTTTTTCAAAACCCTTTTCATGTGTGAGCACATTTTTTGCCAAAGGCAATTATTAGAAAATCAAGGAATGGATTTCCTGGTGTTACCTGGTGTCACTAAAGAGTTTTGCAATTCATCAAGTGGAAGTTTGCTTACTGGTGATTTTGATGGGGATGGCTCAGGAGATATACTTTGCTTTGATAGAATTAACAAGTAAAATAGTAAAGTTTTTATTTCCTCAGTTTCCACTGTTACATGTACTACATGACATTTTCTGCCTATAATTACAACTTAACAAATTTGTTTCAGAAATTCTAGAATAACTTTCTCTCGCGAAGGAGGCTTTGTAAAATCTGAACAGCACGATTGGAGTTTTATTGACTTTTGTATCGATTCTACGGCAAAAATATCAACACAACACATGGACACTGACAGCAAGTCTGACTTGGTTTGTGTGGAATCGGATGGAAGTATTAAAGTTATCACGAATGAATGGCCATAAAAACAACTATGAGTCTATTATCAAAGTTTGATTGATAGTGCAAACCTGTTGCGTCGTATAAAGTGTTTAAGTGTGCAAATCAGTTGTGCAGTGGTAAAAAGCTTTGAAAAAATAATTTACAATTATTTACAACCGTTATGGTATGCAAATGTTGTTGTATATTTTTGCAATTCATAATTTAGGGTTAGGTAAAAAAGAGTGGTTAAAATAAAAGTTTTAACTAACAACCACAGTTTTGAGGGGTGTTAAGTTTTTTGTTTCGTGTTGTGAAAAATACACAAAAATAGGACCGCGTTCGATGGAAAGAGTAATACTTCTTGATAGTTCGTACAAAATTTCGAATTGATACCTCGAAGCGTCTGTCGTTGAGAGCTGCCCCAAGGGAGGCATCTCGAAGTGACGCAAGTGCGGACTTTAACAACGTAAAAGGCCTATGCTTGCACCAAGTGTACTTTCTTGACCAGACTTCGCGACCCCACTACGCAAAAAAAATTACCCGGAGTCTGTGGACTCACCCGAGCCCGTGACAGGTTTTTGTAAGTTCGTGACCAATTCACCTCAAGCACAATTTCCCACTCCAAATCTGCGGTCTCACATGAGTCCGTGAAAGGTATTCGTGACCAATTCATCACATGCAAAAAAATTATTTTATCACCAAACATTTGTTATTTCACAATTTATTGGAGCAAAAGTTGTGCGAAACTGACATGTTTTAAAATGGAGAGAAAAACTAATTTTGAGAATTAACTAATAGGAAGCATGGTTTCTGTCACATTGTTACCAACCACAGAGTCTGTTTCAGTGTTGCCAGGTTGCGCTTTTGACGCCGAATTGGGCTACTTCGATATCGAGTTGCGGGTAGCGCTTTTTTGGGCGGGTTTGCCCCCCCCCCCATTCATCACATGCAAAAAAATTATTTTATCACCAAACATTTGTTATTTTACATTTTATTGGTGCAAAAGTTGTGCGAAACTGACATGTTTTTTTTTGAAATGGCGAGAAAAACTAATTTTGAGCATTAACCAATAGGAAACATGGTTTCTGTTACATTGTTACCAACCACAGAGGCTGTTTCAGTGTTGCCAGGTTGCGCTTTTGTCGATGATTGGACTACTTTTGATATCGAGTTGCGGGCTTTTTTCATGAGTTGCGGGTAGCGCTTTTTTAGGCGGGTTTGCAAATGACATTTTCTTCCGTATGACGAGTAATGATTGCAATATTATTGTGACGTCAAAAACGTTGTAAGTTGAATTTTGACAAAAACTCTAATGAAACTGCCCAGAGCGTCGGAGATTTAACATTCATCTGAGCAAAAGAATGCTTTTAGTCCACGCAATTCAACTGAGTTATATCGCACAACGTTCATTTCCCAACAAAGAAATTTAATAAACGTCTTCGC